>KZ506118.1:114340-143513 GCA_002844005.1 Limosa lapponica baueri
CATCAGTAACTTAGTAGAGCATTGCAATTAGATTAAATTAGATAAAGAGATAGATACAAGTTTAGAACAATACCATGTTTTCTTAAAGGACCTAAAAGAATTAGCATACACAAAGGGTAACCTGTCTGGGGGACGTGAATACATCCAGGCCATCTTTGGGAATATACATTGCAAAAATTTATCTCTCTAGTTGCTTGTGGCCAACGAAGATAAGCTGTTATGTGTATATATGTATGTATATATATAAGTACACACACATGCAAACACAAATGCATGCATGCACTTATGGGTATGTAGACCAAGATATATCACTGATTCAGACTGGCGTGTGGATCCAACACCACCATGCTGTGAGTGCTCTACAGCTCCCAGCTGGTGTTCACTCCTGCTGAGCTCTGACCATATGTCAGGGTAATATCCAGGCATGCACTCTCTTTTCCCCTTCTCCTGCCCCTCCAAGCCTCGGTTTCTGCAGAAGGGGGCCATGGTGATCTCCGACACACCTCTCTGTCTGGATGGGGTTGAGGGGTGCTCAGAGCATGTGGGATGCTGGAGCTGGATATCAGATGTAGACACTGGGATACAGGGGTTGTGTCTGTACTGTTAAACAGATGAGGGCCCCACAGCAAGCTTACAGACAGGACCTCTGCCATTGCTTAGATTCCTTTACTCCCTGTCTCTCCTTAGTCCTAAGGATCAAGACCATAAGCCAATCTGATGCCACTTTGTCCCAAATCCAATGATCAGCACCTTGCCTGCTCTTATTCAGCAGTGCAGACGTGGCAGGGACATCTCACAGGTCTGCAAGCAGGCAGGAGAACAGGAGCTCAGTGAGCCAGAAGTTATGATGTTCACAGGACCCAGTAAGCCACTGATGGGAGCACACAGGGGTTGTCTTGGAAGTGGGTGCAACTAGCTTTTGAGGGATCTGGAAAGGCAAAAGCTTGTGAAGAAGGGATTATAGTGTTAAGGAAGCGGAAGGGGAGAAAAGGTCAAGAAAGTGTTACTGACATCATGGTTTGAGAAGAGTAGCAAGTGGAGGGGGAAGAGAGAAAGGTGAGAACCTTGACTGTGGAAACATTTGAAGCTAAAGGAACTTGAAATTTTGAGGATCAAGAGTTTGGCTACTCCTCGTCTATAGCAATGAATATTTATTAGAAAAGAGAATTTTCAAAAGGGTTAATGCCTATGAAAAATTCTGATGATGCTAAGGATTGTTTCTAGTAAGAGGGCTGCAAATGACTGGAATAAATACAGTGGGTTAGATATCCAGCCTAAAAAGTGGACAACATGATGAAAGAAGTCCAGTCAACATGCCAGCCAAGGAAAGAGTGCCAGAATCTAGAACAAGAGCTGTTATGGCCAGCCTCAAGCCCCATACATCTGTAATTAACCAGCTGCCTTGTAGCCTTAAAATTTAAACTGAAAGCTCTACTTCCTGATGCAATGCATCTGATTTCTTTTCTTCCTGTATACATCCTTCTTGTCAGAAGCAAACAAAATTACTGTAACTTCCAACTCAAAACTGAACAGCAGAACTAACCTCTCCCTGCTGACAAAGACTGTTATTGATAAAACAGCTTACTGATGAAATCAGAGACTTCTATGGATATCTTCTTTTTGAAAAGGGACTTTGATTAAAAAAAATGACTTTGTTCTGGTTCTACTCTTACTGAAATTATTTTTTTGTTATTATTTTCATTCCTTTTTCCTCTCATATTCTAATCAATAGCTTTCCAAAGTTAGTGTGAGTTTTCCAGTTTGGTTCCAACATGGCTGAACAAGTTGGGGTTTCTGCACTTGAAATGGGAGTCTTCAATGTTTGTAATTGTACAATGCTAAGTTCACAAAAAATGTTGTCTTTTGCCTGATGAATACAAAATAAAAAAAACTTACATAGAAATATGATTCTTAAAATGTATTTAGAGAAAATGTATTATTTGAATAAGTCCTTAAATCCAGAAGGGCTTGAGTGAAATTGTGGCCCATTGATCTCAGAGATCTTTGATGACTTTAATGGGCCAAGGTTTCACTTTGATACTTAAAAACAAAACCAAACTAGGACAAATAGATAATGGTTCACTACAACCTGAACACCTGATCAATAGTTCTACTTTGAGTAAGAGACTGGACTGGATGCCTCTTCCCTTTCAGCCTAAATTTTTCTTTGAGTCTATGAGTTTCTCTACATATTTCACGCTTATTTAAATGTTGACTAACTCAAGTGTTCACGACAAATGTGAAAGATGTGAAAGAAAACTGACAGCAGATCATGCAAAAGCGACCTTTATTTTTTTGTCTATCTGTGTCCTGGCTTTTGGGGATAAGGAGGGATAACTGACTCCTATATATGATTAAAAAGTCCTTGTATGGAGAAAATGCCCTGAAAATTAAAATCTATAATTTTATGCATTTTATTAAGATGACTGCATATTTTGACTGTATTTTGCAGGATAGGTTTTCCATTTAAAAGCATGGTCTGAGATATATTCATATGTGATTTCAAAGAGGCAATTAGTATCAACAGAAGGAATTTTTTCCTAAGCCAATAATAATTAAAAATTCCAAGAGATATTTTACGATGTTATAGCCTGTGCACACATTTTATATTATATTAGCACACAGGAGGGTACAAACATCTCTGGATTTTTCTTTTATCTATATACTTTTCTCTACCTATGTACACTATCTATATTCATATATGTGTAATACAGTTCTCACTGCAACTAAAGAAGGCCTTGCAATTTATCTTAAGGGTACCTGAGTCTAGCTGTTATAACAGATCAGGATAACAGCTAGTTTAAATAAAGCATGAAATAATTCACAGAATGGAGGACAAAACTTAAAGCCTACTGTTTTAGTTGTTTAGTTAATTTTGTTCTATGCCCATGCAGTACACAAGTATCCTTATGCAAAGATACTCAGACACAAATTCATTCTGTTGAAATGTAGGTACCTCAGGTGTCAAAGTCATGTAGTCACCCTAAAAATGCATTTGTAGTCTATGGTGAAGGAATGGTACCCACAGCTTGCCTCATCACCGCTGGAGGAAGCTGTCAACTACAGGGAGTAAAGGATGATCATGTTTTTAATTTTAGCACTTCACTTCAGGTTTCAGTAAATGGCCTTTTTAATATTCCATAAATCTACATAAAATGTGCAGGTATTTTCTACTCAAAACACAGAAGTTGAGGTTACCCACGCTGCAGAATGCTTATATGATACATTCTGGTATATTTGTAAATAAATTGTATTGAGACACCAGTTGATGACTTGCACAAGACTGATTTTCAAAGATAATTCAGCTTATAGAACAATAAAATCATAGAATGGTTGGATTTGGAAGGGACCTTGAAGATCATCTATTTCCAACCCCCCTGCCATGGGCAGGGACACCTTCCACTTACACCTTCACACCTTATACCTTATGTAGTCAACATTATCAACTGTAGTAAAGAAATTTGCCTCAGTATTTAACATCACTCATTCCCTCAACAATTTTTGGATGAGAAAATATATTATTATACCCATTGTACAACTAAGAAATGCATTACTTCTTGATTTAGAAGAAATAACACAGGACACTGAATTTGTGTCTGTCAGCCAAATGACTGTCTTTACACCACCTTCTGCTTATGCTAATTGAAAGAAAATCTTTAATTTTATGCATTAATACGTGCTGTCAGTCCTACTTTCCTCTAAAAGTCATATCTTCTACTTGTTACATCACAGCTGGTTGCTATGGGAATTACTATGATGCCATGAAATAATTTAGGGTAAAAGACAGATAAATTCTTAAGAAGAAAGTATATTGTCATGCAACTGTAATATTGCCATGTCCCTAATGATAAAAATGATAGAAGAAAAAACAGAAGCTACATGACACACAGACAAAGTGTTTTTAACTAGAACATTTTTCAAAGTTTTCCAGAAGACATCAATAGCTTTTTAAGCAAATTGTTTTGTACAGAACTCCAATGGGAGCATTACAAAATGCCCCTCTTCAGCCTACAATTAGATTAATCATGTAACTGAGGGCTCGAATCTGTGCACATTCTTATTCAACAAGAATATCAGTCCCCATCAATTTACTGCAAGAAAAAAGCTCCATGAAAGCAATTTGCACACAAACACCTACCCTGCAGTTGCTCCTTGCCTTCAAGTTCTCTTTCCTGAAGAGAATATTTTATCTGCTTTTCTTGAAAAAAGAAATACCTCTTAATAAATATTTTAAAAACTAAAAAGAGGTAAAAAATGTGTGCTACGAAAGGTATATATGAAATTGAATAACAAAACAGTCAGTCAGATTATCTGGAAATTCACCTGATATATTGGTAACTTTGTATAATAAAGTTACAAATCTGAGATAGTTTTAGTTGTATGAAAAATTATGATGGTGCTTTTGTATCTAAGGTATGTTCTGATGTCATGGTGTTTTTTTCCTATTTTACGTACTTTGAGTAAAAGTAATTACAGTGCAAGAAGATGCATTAGGTCATCTACTGTCTTCCTCTTAGAGCGACAAAATCAATTGTTATGAGGTATCAAAACCAACACAGATACTCATTGGAATAAATGGGAATGAATTTACAATCTCCCTTTTCTTTGTACCTTAGAGCTATTGGGAACTGTGAGGCTCCGACACACATATGGAAGTCAGCAGTGGACCTGTACCAGGTGAAGATGTGCTGCGGTGGTGATTACAGCTCTTGCTGCTCTTCACTCTCACCATCTCCATTCCATCTGGCTTCCAGACAGACACAGCGATATAATAAATAGTAACCACAAAGAGAGAAGGTTTTGAGCATTACTTTAAAAGCATGGCTCCACTCTCAATTAGAAAGTGGAAGCACTCCTCCTGGATTTGTCACATCTTTCCTGGGAGTAATGTCCCTGTTCTAGACTTCTATAGTTGGGAGGTAGGTTTTACCATAACAAATTGGGCGCGTGCAGAGCTCAGTGCATATAGGGTACTTCTGGTCTAAGTAGCAGCTATGTATGCAGAAAGGGGATTGCAATCACAGTTTTGTGTTTAGATACCTTAGGCCTGCTTATATCCATGTCTAGGCCTAGATGCGTTATAAACTCTTGATGTTAGAAGGAAATTTGGCACCTGTTGAAATTAATGACAGTATTTTAACCAACTTAAACTGGGCTATAACAGTACCCTTCCAATGCAGTGGACTGGAAGGAGGAAGAGGCTTTGCATATAACAATCCTGTACAACAACTGGCACAACTGGTTTTTATTCTGGCTGTGAACTCTAAGCAGGACTGGAATACAAATAACAATAACAGAGAAGAAGTTAAGTGAAAATCATCAAATAATTTAATGACTGTATCAAGCTTTTACATTTATAATTCTTTGTATTTTACCTGTAAAATCAGGGTAAATGAATCAATCTGGTGCATACCACCTAGTTTTACTGTAAGAACAGGGGATTATTGCTGAATTTCATGCTGTAGAAATGCTGTATAACCTCAGAGGAAGTTTTAATTGAGAGTGCTTTGTGTTATCAGTGTTATCAACTCCAACATGTTCAGTTGCAAAAATGACACAGTTAATCCCTTTCAAATTGCATGGACTACATGAGGAATAACTTGTTCTAAAAAATGCACATATTTTGGATCTGCAGGGTAGATGTCGTCCTCTTTTTTTTACCAGTCAATTCTCTGATAACAGCTGAGGCAAACAGGAGCTCCTTACCCCTCCTTCACAGCTAATGAATCCATATATTGATGCCTAAACTACTAGAGGTAATTGAGCTTATATATTTTTACAAGAAAAAAATAGTCAGATCTGAGTTTGCTCGGCGTTTTGACTGATGTTACTCTCAGCATTGGTAGGAGAAAGAGGATTAGACAGACCAGCAGAGATTCAAAGTGAAAACCTTATTCTCTAGAAGACTTTGAAAGCTTAAAAGTACAGTGATGGTTCCGAGGGTCTAACTCTTGGTGTGTCAAACTCCAATATTTAGTTGCCTGTTTACTGTCTGTTTATTAGTATAAACAGCAGGTTTATGATGCTGTATTAGCCTTTAGAATGCCATGTTATATATAGAAACTAGCACATAATCCTCAGCCACATAACCTCAAGTCTTTACATGATTTTTAGCCTAGTTAACTATTCTTAAGAATTCTCATATGTGTGTTTTTTCTTTGGACCTAAATAATGGACCAAGACCTAGATGAGTTCTGATGCTTCCTCTTCTACGCCTACTAGACAATTGTCAGTAGAAGTAGTTTGGATATTTACTTTACCTCTGGTGGTTCTTTACCTCTGCTTTTGAGAAAAACATGAAATTCAGGTGAATCGGTGAAAGTATATGAAGTAAAGTATAAAAAGGGACGTCTGAAGTTCTAAGCTCATTTCATTAAAATCATGCTTAGATCATGAACTATCAACAACATGTTTCACTGATATGATATGACATGACATGATATGATATGATATTATTTTCTGTCACAAGCTTCCAGCTGCATCAATAGATCTCTATAATAAAACAAATAATCAGCAGCATATACAAATTTAAGAATTAAGAACCTTAAATGAATAAGGTCATTAATAATTAAAGTATCTGTAAAATCAGAATTGTATTTTGGAAGGAAGGGTTGTTGTTGTTTCAAGTGCAGGATAAAAAGCCATCACCTTCTTGGGCAGAGGGACCATGACCCTCTGGCTGGAGATTGATCATAAGAAAACACAAACATGAGTACTCTAACTAATTTCAGAGTGAGAAATGATAATAACTCTTGCTGGGAAAACAGCACATTTCTCCCTTAACAAAGCAAAATGGTCTTTAACGATTCCCGTTGACCAAGAAACCAAAGATGCATTTTGGTTTTCCCACAGTTCCTTTACTTATTGGGTAGATACATCTCTACTTGGTGTATGGGGTTGTTCTTTAATTTTTACAGTAACTGTGATCTCAGATTTTGATTATGGATGGAACTCCCTTGGTCAAATTACAATGACATGTGTTTCATAAATTGCATTTGTAGCTGTTAGCCTCGGCAGTTTGCCTCTCAGCAGTTGTGGAACTGTTTATTTTTAAGAATGTAATAAACACCATCCGCACATACCAAACTTCAGATGATGTTTCCAGTAAAAGCATTTTCAGAGCACTCTGGCCCAGCTACTGGATTTTGCTGGAGTGAAATGCACTTTTACTTTTCTTACTAATGCTTTCCCCTCTTGGCACATAAGAACATTGAGCTATTTATAGTTACTTTTCACTTCTTCACTTCAAATGTTATTTCACTGTGTTAAGAAAACAAATGAAGTCACATATGTATATATCTCTCTTTAGTCCTCAAGGTTTGTATAATTATAATTTCGCTCTTCAAAACCAGTGATTTTTATATTTTAAAAAAATATCAGTTACTGAAACAATACATAGGGCATCAGAAACATTTTGGTGGAACTTCTTTCACCACATGTTTGTGAACCCATTAAATCATGTAATATTATGCTTTCTATATCACATAAAATGCAAGTTATGGGAGAAAGAGAGTAGCAACAATGGATCTGCCTTAAAAATCCTCCACTATAAAGGTATCCACTGAGCCTTTGGACCCAAGCCCCATAGAAAAGGGTGAGTATCTAGCCATGGCAATTTACCCTATCTTCTGACTCCCCACCGGTTTATCAACCTCATTTGTCTTACAGATCAGTTTTACCCTGGCCACTCCCTTTCTCATCCAGACTAAAGCAGATGTGCTAAATGGAAGTCAGGCAGGGACATTCTTACCTACAAACTATCCTTTAGGACCACGTTAGCCTTTTATCACCTTTAACTTCAGATAATCCTACTTCAGTTATGTGTTAGCCAAGGCACCAAGAAAAGAAAATCTTGTGCAACAGTATTGCCTCTAAAGGCCCAAGATATTGCCCTACTGACATGTTAACACTAAAGTTTTGTGTATGCTGCTACTTTCAAGCACATTTCTTACACTTAACAAATAATAGTGTTTACTGTTATATATTGCTTCTTAGTAACTGTATGTTCATGTCAAATCTTTGACCAAGCTTCTCCATACCCCAAAAACAAGTGAAAGAACTAATAAACTTTTGAAACCAGCTAATGCGAAGTGCACTGGTTAATTTATGCAATGATAATCACATCAAGTCTAGGAAGACTATCAGTGCAGGAAGACTATCCTCTCTTTCACAGCCGTAATTTTAAAGGGTTAATTCTTGTACAACTGATCTTTTCCAAGAGCCAAACTCTCTAAAAAACTCATCCAGCTAAAAAAAATGCCCCATCATGTTTTCCACTGATATTAGGGATCTGCATAAAAGAAGCTTCTCAGAGTTTCTACTCCTTTGCTGAGATTATAAAACAGGAATGCTGGAAGATTCCCACAGAGAACAGACTGAAAATCAACACAAGACTTGGCACCACTGTGTTGCTGTGATCCCAGAGGAGAGGCAGGTAGAGAGCTGGGAGAGGAAGATGCACTTTAATCTTTCTAATGCATCTTTTCTTCTGTGAACATGCTATGTTATACTCCATACGTGATTTAAAAGTTGGGTTATCTAATAGCCCCTTAAATGCTATTGGTATGCTGTTAAAAGGAGGATGAAAATTTCACCAGTGTCAGTTAATTAACTAGCAGCTAACACATTAATCTCCACTGCATCAAAACTGCATGCAGTGAAGTCACCAACTTGGCCTTTAAAATTCTGGAGGGATTTTTCATTTAGAATTGTACTGAGCTTAGCAGAAGTGGCAGATAGTGAGGTGTTTCTAAGGGTAGTCCCTTCTTCTTCAGAGCTGAGTGATCTGTAGACCACAGGCATTACAGACCTTATATTCTACAGAATGGGGGTATTCCATTTTTTTTGTGTCTCTGACAAGAGAAGACCAGGAGACCATCTACCTTTTATATGGTCTTTATTAATTGATCTCAATGGGATTATCCCACTGCCTACAAAACTGGCCTAGTTTGTATACCTTCCTTTTGGTTTTACGCTCACGTTTCTCATGACCTTTGTTTGCAAATAGTTAACAATCTCTTGACGTCTGGACAAATGAATAGAGACGGACCTTACTGCTGAATGTAGATATAACAAGATATGCTTCTTTACGTACTTTAGCCATTTGGTAAATAATCTTTCTTTCTGTTGTTACAGCTGGTAATGTGAAATCGGTTTGGGAACAGAAGTTAATAAATGGTCCTTTAAAGTGAAACCCATGCTAAGCCTTTTTTCCAATACTGTCTACATAATTAAATCCACGTATTTATTCAGTTATTTTCCTTCAGCATAAGCTGGAAACAATTGCACTATAAGCCATTTAAATCTTTTTCAAAAATACGTTATTTGTACAGGATTCCTTCAGTGTTCCTTGATGGACTTGCACTCCTTTCTCTGCTGGCGAATAACAGCAGATTTGACTCCACCTGTGTCATCTTGCATTTGCTGGTCAGGAAAGACTGACAGAAGGTCTCTCTGAAACAAGACAGTTTGCCTCCCTGACACAGGTACTTCCTGCTTTCTCATACATCAGTCACAGAGTTTAAACACAAAAATCTGTCAGAAGCTCTTGAACTGTATGTTCATGTGCTGACTTGAAGTGCTTATCAGATAAGAGTGTTTTAGTCTCTTAGAAGCCACTTCTGCCACCAATAGTAGTATGTTTATCTTAGTAAACCCCATTTACTGATGACATCACAAGTAACAGTGAAAAGTCCAGGCAGAGAAGCAAAACAAAAACAACTCAAGAGGGATTTAGGTTTTCTGACCTACACGTAATCCGTGTTTACAGTACGATGGCACTCTGCCTGCCTAAATGCAAGCACTTAAGTTAGATACCTAATCAGCCTAAAATTTTAATAGCCAAAGGAGAGAGGGGGCATTTCTAGATCATGATACAATTTTTGGAGAGTTGAATGGCCTCTACAATAGCCCTGTGGAAATATGGGGCAACTGTGCTTCCACTTTGGATGCCTCATACTGCCTAAAATGAAATAGGGTGGATGTAGGTCTAATAACCTCTGGTGAGATGGGCTGAATCTTCCTTGTGAGCATCGGTCTCCACACAAAACTTTCAGAAAGTTAGAAAAGGTTCAAGTAATACTTTTGGAGGTGATAAGACCAGGGTAGTCTTTTTGATGTTCAACACATGAAAAAGCAAAACCTTACCTTGTACAGCTCCCAGCCTTAAAAAGGAATGTAGCACAGTACGTGGCTCAGATCATATATTGCAAATTGCATCTCATGCAGCAACTAAAGTACTCTAGTACCCAACGCTCACATACTGTGGTTGCTAATGCCGTAGAAAAACCCGTAAATCAGGAATTCTCTGACTGATGTAGCTAGCCAGTCTTACACTGATGGCCCCTTCTCTTTGTTTCAGAATTTTAAATATATTTAGATACATTAATAATTTTTGCTTGCCTGTGTAATTAGCAGTCCTTGAAATTAGCATTACCACTGCTGTGGACAACAATCCATTCATGAATTTTCACTTTTGCACAGAAGTTTGAGAGCCCCAGTTACCTCAACGTGGGACCACAATGCACATATTTGAACCTACATGGCTTAAGTGGGCTGAAGAAACCCTCTATCTGCACTAGAGGTGCCTACTGCTCTTTATAGCTCTGCTTTTTTACCTTCTTTCCTGTACCGTTAGTATAACAGACCAAATCCATCTCTGGTACAGCTGCTCTGAAGCCAGTGAAGGTACATCAGGGGTGAATTTGACCCATTTTACACTTTTCAAGAACCTAAGTAACAATAAATGCCACATCTCTGCCACAACTCGAATGCTGTTCAGAGAAGAGATGTACAATACATCTTTGTCTTCTTCCTGCTCATAACGAGCAGTGTAGGTCATCTGCATCATTAACATTTGCAGCTGATGCATTTGCGTAGTCTGTACACACTTCTTGGAACTGCACAGACCTTCTCATTGTTTTCAGAACCTTGATTTTTCTTAGCATTATCATCATCCAAATGTATTTAAGGATGAAACTATTAGAAACACAATTGGTGAATTAATGTCATGAGGACTGCTGCTGGCAGCTCATCAATTTTTGATATGCCACTCAGACAAATGAAACATAAGCCACCCAGAACAAGGGGACCTTTTGACACTTCAAAGGAAACCCCTATGGGTGGTTTCCTCTTGAAGCTGCACTAAACTGGCTCAATCTCCTCAGCTGGAAGCTGCCAATGTCTCATTAACCCCTAAACAGGCCCTGCATGAGCTTTTCTTTTCAGCTATAATTATGCCATGCACTCCTGTTATGCTGTACTGAATTGCAACACTGTCACCAGCACATTATAAACATCCACCCTAATTGAAAAGCAGATTAGACTCGTGTTAATTAGCCAAAAAGCCCGCCCACTTGCATGCATTATGATTGCCTCTTAAATACTGAGGATGTTGAAATCCCTCAGAAAGACAAGGCAGACTTAATTGCAATAACCTGCAAATTAAGTTTAATTTACTTTAAATTTACCGGTTTAGCAGGCTCATTTGATGGTGTTAATGTTCTAGCAAATTAATTATCTGAATTAGTCATGCCTGGTGGAGTTTTGCAGCAGAATACATTGTACAGTAGCCTATTAATAACAGACAAACAGGACAGGATTAATGAGAAGATTATGCTAAAGTTCTTTTTTAAAAACAAGGATCTTACATGAATTCAAATATAATCACCAAAGTGCAAATACAGACACAGAATATAAACAAACTGAAATTTATTACACTCTATGGCATGCCATCTAGGAGAAACAGTAAAACATTACCCATGAAATATTTGATAGAAAGAGGCCTCTTCTATGCACTCAAGTAGATCACTTCTCACAGCAAACCATTTCCCATTATCTGGTATCTCTCTATGAGACTTCAAATACGTAAGTGCTTTCGAGAGTACTTGTACTACAGAGAGTGAGCTGATAAATAAATTAGAAATAACATCTCATACGTTAATTCCATGGTCCACTTTGTGGCTTATGAGGCAGTAGAATTGCTTTTTCGTATTCCATTGCTAACCACTGTCTGCTTCAGTTTAAAAAAAAAAAAAAGAAAAGAAAAAAAAGAAAAAAAAAGGAAAAAAAAAGGCCTCCACAGAGATATAGCTGCAAGTAAACTATAAAAACAGGATCCTTGCTTGCTTCTGCTCTCTATAAAAATCCAACAAGTCAAAAAAAATCTCTCTAATAGCCTTTGCAATAGTTCTCAAAATAAAGATATAATTGGCCTAGTAAACCATGTCAAAATACAATCATTCACCCTGCAGAAAGTGTTGGCTGACACTGCAGGAGAAATGAAGATAGCAGTGACAAATATCCTTTTTAGCTGGTCTTGATCATGAAAGTTTAGTCTGCTTATGCGCTAAGTGTTGCCTCTTCCATTAGGGTCCACAGCTATCCCAAATATAATGAGGTATATTCAATTCAACTCAGTCTCCCTGTGGAGGGCAGGAAAAGCCTATGGGAGCACAAAAGATAATCCTTGATGAGTGTGAACTGAATGTGATTGAATATAAAATTCTGGATTATTGATTGGAATCTGTATGGTAAAGCCATCATTCACTGGGAGTAGCTGCATCTTGTGTTGGTTTCAAAGGGCTTTCAGGATGTTGTGTGGTGCCTGGTGAAAAAGCCCAAATTTACATCATTCTTGCATATACTATAATGTGTGGAAAATAAAAATGTCACCCCTTGAAAAGAAAGACTGAACGATGCTTTCTTTAAAAACAGATTATCTCATTAAAGAAGAAAAGGTTTGGTAAGAGAAAAAATATGCATAGTTGCTTTATGGGACATATTTTAATTTTTGAAGAAAAAACTAAAATAAAAAAATGGTTTCAATATGTTTTTTGTATTGTACTTATAGATCATGTAGACCCTTTCTGCTTTCCTTATTATTTTTTCCTCTCTCTCAGATAAAATTACCGTTTGAAGCACTAAATGAAACTGGCACAAAAGCAGCCATTATTAAAGCTGGCCTGAAAAACGAAAAGGAAAAAAAAAAAGGAAAGTAATTCTGCTTTAAAAAGCTTGTACATGAAGGGCTGAGATGACTTTAGTAGGAACCCAGAGGGAATAGGAACTACACCATGAAGGAAATGGATTCCTGTGACACATAAACAAAAGGCAAATGACTAATATATTTACATATAACATGTGGTGTATTCATTGCACACCATGGTGACAGAATTGTTTATTTCATTTATAATTTATACAGCAAAACCTTATTATATGTGTAACTAATTTGCCTGATGATAATATGCAGTAGGAGATTAGGTTTCCATTATATTCTGTCATTAAGAACAAAAGATTTTTGTTTGTTGGTTAATTTTTTTTCTTGGTTCCTGTCCCACAACACCCACCCTACACATGAGTACGTTTCTCTCAAATCATTATGACGCTGAGCTAAGTAGAAAGTAGCAAGGAACTTCTAAAAAAAAACCAAAAAAAACCCCCACAAAATCTCTCACACATGAATCCACTTTAAATACTCTTCACTTCTGGAATTTCTTATGTTATCGGTAATGACAATATACAAAGAACCTCTCACAGGTGATGTGCATGCACCAAAAAAAGAAATGTCAGAATAAATATAGGCTCCAGAAGAGCTTTGCTCTGAGAGGAAAAAAAAAGAAAACAAATCAAACATTTTACCAGAAGCAGCATTAGAATATGTGACTAGACAGTTCATCTCAGACTACAGGGAGCGGGTGGGTGGGTAGGCAGTGATGAGGGAATTATCTTGATGTATTTTCCACTGTGGCACACAAGACAGTGCAATTCTCTGAAAGGAATTGTTAGCACCAAGCCAGTAATTCCCCTCTGTGGTATTACAAAGTGTGTGTATTACAAAGGGGGGAGGAAGGGGGGGAGTAACCTGGGAAGTTCTGTATATGTTTCCAACCCTAAAGCACATATGACCTTGAATTAATTCAAATATGTTAATCAAAATATGAATGCTGGGTCAGAAGCAAACACACACGTACATATGTTAAACTTATTTCTTTGTCAGCCTTTGGAAAACAAAAATCTACTCTAACAGATTTGTTAGGCTGTGTAGTTACTTAACCCTTTGCAAGTCTAATTTGTACTGCACAGTGAAATCACCCTGTTGCAGAAAAAGAGACCTGAAGAGGAAAATGCTTTTAAACAACAGGGGTATTTTCCTGTTTAACTCAGAGTTGTCAAGCGCCTTTCAAAACAGTAGGTCACACCAGTTCAGTCTAAAAAATTGTACGAAGACATGGTAGTTTCAAAAGAGTGTGCTAATACAAGAGCTTGGATAAAGTGACAATTGGTGTTGCAAGTGTACATGAAATACTGAAACCTTTTACTACCTAAATGAACGTACTGCACAAATATCTCCTCAGAGAGACCCTATCAGTCATCAGATCCGTAGTTTGTTGACCATGACTGCTGACAAGCCTGAAAGTTCAGGGAGCAGGTGAGACAGAGCATCTCAGCACCCAGTCATGAACACTGCCTGCTTTTGGGAGCAGGATGAGTAATATGTGTGCATCAATACAGTCTTGGGACCAACCAGCTGAGCAGCAGTTTTGCAGAGAAGGGCTGCAAAAAGGCGTCCTGATGGATACCAAGTTGGCCATGAACCAGCAATATGCCTCCTGGGCTCCATTAGGAAAAGTGTTGCCAGCAGGTCAGGGGAGGTGCTCCTTATTCCATACTCAGCACTGGTGAAGGACATCTGGACTGCTGGGTCTAGCTCTGGGCTCCCCAGCACAAGGGAGACATGGACATGCTGGAGTGAGTCCAGCAGTGGGCCACAAACATGATTAAGGGACTGGAGCAACTGTCATACTTGGAGAGGCTGAGCAAGCTGGCTCTGGTCAGTCTGGAGAAAAGAAGGTTTCAGGAGGACCTGGTGAGGGGGAGTAAAGAAGATGGAGCCAGATTCTTTCAAGTGATGCTCAGCGACAGGACAAGAGGCAATGGCCTCAAAGTGAAACACAGGAGTTTCACATTTAAACTTAAAAAAAGACTTTTTTTTTACTGTTAAGAAAGTAAAACACTGGATCATGTTGCCCAAGGAGGCTGTGGAGTCCCCCTTCCTTGAGATATTCAAAAGCAAAATATGCTCCTGGACAACCTGCCCTTGCTTGAGCAGGGGGGATGGACAAGATGATCACCAGAGGTTGCTTCTGACCTCAGTGATTCTCTAATTTTGTGATTCTGTGATCTTTTCTGGACTGAGCTGCAATAGAGCACTGTACCTCTGAACCCACAATTGCTTCACAGCTTTACCTCCCTTAAATTCTCATAGAGCAAAAAATGAAGAATAAGCATGGAGATTTGGTGACTGTCAAAGTAGAGCAAAAGGCACCAAAGAGGGCGAACTGGAAAAACTAACAGGGAAGCATAAGAGAGTCAGGTTACATGATTTTTTGCCCTATGAAATGTGCAAAAACTTTGTTACGCTTTGATTTTTATTGTTTTTTTATCCTTTCATTGCCACTATAGTTTAACATCTGTACTGGAAACCATATAAAATTAGATATCCCCAGGGAAAATCTGACTGCAGCAGGTGTTCTTCAAAACATCTGGGGAAATGGAGCTTTGGCACAAGCCAAAGAAAAGTGTTGAACATATTTCCTTAAACAATGTTGTATTAATCTATTATTCTATTTTCAGTACATCAGCAGCCATTGGAACTAAGCTGCTAGAAATGGAAGAGATGAATGAAAGAGATTTTGGACTAGTTTTTTTTCAAAGCTTAGTCCTTCGTAAAGCAGCACTTCTTCCACTTTCTGAAGGACCGGGGCTATTAGCTTAATCATAGGAGTATGCTAAAGTGGCAATATGACTGCTAGTTCCTAGCTGGCTTGGGCATGGAGTATAAGCCTGGACCATATAGAAAGTGAGTTCAAACCTGCTTGCAAAAACTGTACAGGCATACAGAATCACAGAATCACGGAATGATAGGGTTTGGAAGGGACCTTCAGAGATCATCTAGTCTAACTTCCCTGCCAAAGCAGGGTCACCTAGAGCAGGCAGGACACGAACATATCCAGTTGGGTTTTGAATGTCTCCAGAGAAGGAGACTCCACAACCTCCCTGGGCAGCCTGTTTCAGTGCTCTGCCACCCTCAAAGTAAAGAAGTTTTTCCTTATGTTCAGATGGAACTTCCTATGTTCCAGCTTGTGTCTGTTGCCCATTGTCCTATCACTGGGCACCTTATACAGGAGCTGAGAGCAGCAGTGAATATTCAGGAGGAGTATTGAAGGATGGGAGGGCCTTAGCTGAATTTTTGAGACTATTTTGCTCATCTACATAGATTGAAAATGCTTGGGCATTCAGATTGTAGTCTCCAACTGCACTCAGCTGAGTAAGTTCCTGGTCATGTTAAGGCTGCTTTACTACTGCGCAGCATGTATAATTTATTAACAACTCCAATACTCAATGAGGGTAAACCCTCAGCTGGAATACAAGAAGATTATGGATGACCTTTACTTCTGCAGGGCTTTATAAAGGCTGGAAAAGGTCTAAAGATCTGCAAAAGATCATAGATATGCTTCTTTTGCCAGACAAATTGAATCTACACAGTATTAAGAAAAAAAAAGATGTGAGGGTTATTCACAACACATCACAGCTTTTTAGGGTGCTAAATTAGCAGCCTAGGTTTCCTGCTTGGGTAATGGAAAGAACTAGGTTCTTCCAGTAGATGCTTCAGAGCACCTAATTATGACTATATATGTCAAACATGCCTCTAGCTAAATACCTAAAGGCAACAATAACATGCTGTGTGGTATTTTAAATGGGACCATAGAAACTTTTCTAAGAAGCAACATAAAACTATGCTCGTAATTAGTGGAGTATTTTCTCCACTGTTATCCTGGCAAAGGCAAAGAAACCACAAGTTTTGACAAAATCTGTCTTCCCACATTTTAAGTAAACTGAATGGACAATAAATTCAGTGCCATACCAGCAGAAGACTGACTCTTCCCTTATTGTCGCGTTCGCACACAGTCAGCTGCATAAGAAAACCTTAGTAATGTTAAAGTTTATATGACTTCAAAGGCCTTCTCTGTATTGGTCTTCCGTTGTCCCAGACACCAGAGAAATGTACACTAGCAGAAAAGTGCTGCCAAGATTGCAGTCTAGTCTGGAGCTAATGCATTTTAGTGTGATTCAGGCTAATAACCACTTCAACTAAAAAGAGAACTGGGTCCAAAATATGACAAACAAATGGAAAAAAGACCAAAAAAACCCAACAGAAAAGAGTATGAGGAACTGTAAGAGACCACATGAATTAAATCCACATGGGAACAGATTCTTCCCACACAAATTTCTGGACCTAACTGGTAAGTCTGATTTAAGTGGGCTTAGGCACTCGATGTAGTTTTTAGAAAAAGAGACAAAGGCAGAAAATCCACATACCGCTTCAGAGGGCAGTTTAGTACAAGTTGAATTGATCTCTGGAAGTGCTTATCTCTATCCATGGATTTTGAGTGGACTTTGGACAACTGAGGTAAGCAACCAACGTTATCTGGAATGAACCTAAATTTTGATTGTGTTTTTGCATGATAGCCAGGACTATACAACAATAGTTAACTATCCTGCTCAATGACATTCTAAGTTATCATTTTTAAATGTCAACTGCACCAAAATCTTCTTCAGAAGGTAGATAAGCTTCCCTACACAAGTCTCTATGAGGAAGTCTGACACATAGACAAACACAAAAAGTCTTCATGCATTTTTCATTTTTTTAATATCTGTCTTTGAAGATACATCCTCTAAATAAAGATGGCTGTAGAAAGATAGCTTTTTGATATGTTGTCTAATGAACAATCAAAAGAAGGTGAGCCTGCTCAGCCCAAAACCTGACCTTCACACTTAGTGTCTCCTGTTTTCTCCTGGTCCTTCTCTAGCTTTTCTAGCCTCCACCATACTGTGAGGAACTTCAGTATCCCAATTCAACTGTCTGCCTGAGGACTGAATGGTGTTTAGCTGTCACTATTAAACTGTCTCTTCCTTGCAGATACTTGAAGTGCTGCTCCAACCAACATGTAAAAATCTCACGCACTCTGGTCTTGGCAGTAATAAAAAAATGCTTTGTACTATGCACCCGTCCCAGTATTGTAATGGTTTGGAAATTAATTCTACATCTGAGGCATGCAAATTGTGCTCATTATGTAGGCACTGAGCTATAAGTGGCGGTCTCTGAAGAACAAGACAAAAGAACATGAGTAACTTTCTCCAGACTTGAGGACACTTGAGTGGTCAAATCTTCTTTTTTACCAAAACAAAAGCAGCTCTAACCATCTTAAAGTTCATTTTTCCACAATTGATTTTTTTTTCTTTAAAAATCTGAATAACTTCAAGGAAAATATGAATAATTTTTTTTCACTCTAGTTTTGATTTGAGTTGGAGGGGTTTTTTTGTTAGTAAAATTGATTTTTTTCTACTAGGTCCATAAAGAGTTTGAGATCCTTTTATCCTTGAGTGGCTAATCTCTTGTCTTCTTGTACACTTGTCTTCTTGCGTTTCTTTTCTACTTGTCTTCTGACTTTCAATGAAGTTTCTCTCCTACATAACACTAAAAGAACAGAGATGATAGGTATTAAGAACACCAGAAATTGTGATAAAAGGGCATAGAGAGTTAGCCAGTTATATTATGCCTTTTGTGTCAGGAAAAAAATAAAGCACAGGAGCAGACAAGGTGAGGCAGGAGAAGATCTAGACAGAGATCTGGTTCATGTGGATCAGTGAACCACTGTATCCCTCTCTATAGAACACCAAATGGAGGTGATCAGCAGGCACCAGAACAAAATTTCTGACACAAAATATTCCCTGCAGCAGAGTTTGGGTCATTCTGCTATAGACAAGCTTTTCTTTCCATGACTTTTGTGGTTTCCCTGTGGAGCAAGTTTCTACAGTTTGTCTGGGAGGATTGCTGCACCAGTGCATGACCAGGAAAACAGGTCTTGAAGACAATTACTGAGAGAGTAGGCAGATACAAGGTACTTATTCACACGTGGAGAACTATAAGTATTGGTATTAAAGAGTTTGTTCTGAGTATTTACGTCCCAAACACTTGAAAGTCATTAAATGCTTGTTTTAACTGCTTGCCTGCCTGCCTCTCTTCCTCCCTCCCTCTGGTAACTTCCAGAGCTGAACACTTACAGACTTCATTGCCATGTGTCATGGTGTCACACCAATAAGGCTGTTCAACAAGAGTGGGATATTTTTGTTCACTGAGTGACTGAGTTCCTTAGCTGTGGTAGATCAGCATAGCTCGGCTTCAGTAGAGATTTGTTGCTTTAAGTCAGTAAATAAATTGTCTGTATAAAAACCACCCTGTAATTACTTGGTCTATGTTGGAAATACTTGAAACAAATTACAAAAGCAATCCCTTGGTTTTTCTAGCAAGAAGTATAAGCAGGAGCATCACTGCAGACCATGCCTTGGTATTCACTAGTAACGTCAGACCTTATCTGCTAGAAGCACGCACTGTCTGAAAAATATGCCGTTAATTTCAGAGAGAGCAGTTAGTTAGAAGAAACTTAAATGAAAAGTAAAATTACTGAAAAGAAAGTTGGTTCTGTTTTACTTCAACTGGGACACCACCACAGGGCCTGACTGAGCCCCTCAGACAAGATGCTGGTGCCTTGTTGGAAATGTATTTTAAAAAGGGCAAAAAGTACCACACAGGCAGAGAAAGAGAAATAAAAGTGAGAAACAGAAGTGCAAACACCAAAGTCAGAGAAGAATGAGGGGAGGAGGTGATCCAGATGCTGGAGCAAATATTTCCCTGCAGCCTTCCCCCATGCCGGAGCAGGTAGATATTTATTGAAGGAGCTGTGACGTGTGGGAAAGACCCCACACTGAAGCTGGTTTATCCTGAAGGACTGCATCCCACAGAGAGCCTATGCTGGAGCAGTTCTTGAAGGACTGTAGCCCATGCTGGAAGGGGAAAAGTGTGAAGAGGAAGGAGTAGGAGGAAGTAGCTGGTATGGACTGACTGCAGCCCTCCATTCCCCATCCCCCTGTACCACTCGGGGAGGGGTAGAGGAGAAGGGAACAGAGGAGTGAAGTTGAGCATGAGAAAAAAAAGGGGGTGGAGGAGAGGTATCATTTTAATTTTTGTCTCTGTTTCTCACTGTCCAGATCTATTTTAAATGACAATAAATTAATTTTCCCCAAGTCAAGCCAGTTTTGTTGATTAAGGTAATTGGTAAGTGATCTGCCCTTATTTATCTCAAGCCACGAGCTTTTTCATCCTCCTTTCTCCCTTCATCCTGCTGAGGAGGGGAATGAGTGAGTGGATGGGTGGGAATTTGGCCCTTATCCAAGGTTAACCCACCATGCTGTTCTGCTGTAAGACCTATTCGCCAACTTGCACTTCTGATATATGGTCACTGTATCTCTCTAATCCAAAGATTTACATTAAAATAACACGGAAATGTTTCTATTCATTTATTTGTTTACTTACTTTTGATGGACAATGAATTTGTTGAAAAATTCCCTTTGGGAAGAACCCGAAGTATTGAAGAATCTGGGTCAAGTTTATGGTTTCAGAAGAGAAATAAGGATTATGTTTTGATAATGTTTTAAATATATCATTTTGATACTTTGAAAACAAATATTTGATCTTTTTGTTTTGAAATTTTTTATTTTATGTAAAAATTTATGTACAATTTAAAACAAGCAAGCAAATATATATATTCTCTGCAGTACTGTTATATACCCTAAAAAAACCCCATTTGCTTATGCTGAACAAAAATTTTTAGTTTACTCCAAATTAATTTATGGATTTTTTGCTAACTAAAACTGGAAAATTATTTATATCCAGTGTGTTGTGGTGTTTTTTTTTTTCCTATTCAAAAAATCCTTTCAATACAGATATCAAACCAAAATAACTTTTATCCACTTTGTTTTGGTCTGGTTCTCAAGTGTAGCACTGGTTGTAGATTCTTGCCATCCTCCCATAGATTTGATACTTGGTGCAAGCTTAGAAACTTGGAACAGAGTATCAGGAGATCAGTCTGGACCCAGCATTGACCTGTTCTGTGGGCTCTGTGCTTTTCTGAGAGCTTTTTCTTTAAATTTGAACTGCTTCTTCCTTCTTTTCTTCCTAATGAGGAGGAATGCTCACAAATGCATATATCTCAGCCCTTCTACAAAGCAGCATCAAGGACTGAATAGGTCAAATATTCACTTTTAAATGACTTATGCATTGTATGTGTTCATATTGCAAGATATGTCAATAGCACTAAAATCTCTCTCTGTTTCCCACTGTGCCGGAGTAGTGAGTGTATTTTGGATGTAAAAACATGCACCTTAACTAAGTAGGTACAAATGATACGTATTCCAAACCAGAGAATGCACAAGCGATGAAACTAGAGGCAGATAAATATTCAGGTTGCATTCTATATTGGATTGCATTATATATTGACAAATGGATAAAAGAAAGCTGGCTGTCCTGGGGGTTGGTAATGAGATATGGACTCGTTCACCTTTAGGTCACCCTTGTGATTCCCAGCAAGGTCAGGAACTAACAAAATGTGGCTTAAATTGGTGATGGCAGTCCAGTTCCTTACTGCCAGATGTTCAAATAATAAAAGTAACTACAGTGGCTGGCACCACACTACAGACTCGTCAGAGAATCCAAATTAGCTTCATCGCTGGCTACTGAAAGGCCATGGAAAAGCGGGTCTTCCAAAAGCTGAGCTGAAGCACATTGTGAGGAAGCTCCCAGAACGGCTGCTTGTGCCGTGTCTGTTCTGCGGATGCACAAACAGCTCCCATTTCTACAGCTATCAAATCAACACTAAATTCATTTCCATTGCAGATTTAAAACAACGCGAACAAGACCCAGTTTGTGCTAACATCGACCATGAAAGGGAATACGCAGTTAATAGATCACTCCTTTCACTCGGGATTTGTTGTTCATCATAATTCAGTATGTAAAGGTAAACCAACACCTCAGTATTCAGAGTTTATTTTCCGTGATGTTGCCTGACTATCTGAGGTTCCTTTCTGTGGACTAATCAGCCTTCTTTATTAGATGCGACTGTATATTCATGATCCTATTGGGATAGATAGATTCTCTATAGTTTGATAATAAAAATATGTGCTAATGGGTCTCCTTGCTCTTGATTTCTTACATGAAGAAAGAGAAGGAGTGGGCATTACTTACCCACAGATAAAGTAAAAACTATAAAGGTAAAAGGCTTTTCCATGCAATATACTGCTCAAATGTAATAATCCCTGAGATGCTTATTTTAGTAAATGAATCAGTCACACTGAGCCAAGGAAGGAAGTCATCTATTACCGTGCTATAAATGTTAAAGACCCTATTTAGAGCCTTTATCTCTAGAAGAAACAAAGCAATTTTCACTGATATTTGTACGACATCAATAATGGTACCTCTCTAAGTAGTGAGTAGATGTTACAATTGCAGTTTGCCCAATTCCTTTTCACTGGTCATCAGGGAAATTCATCTAAAGCAACCAAAAAACATAGATATGTTTGCATCATATTAATAAGAAGAGAAAGCAAGGTAGCTGCCAATTGGCAGCAGAGTATGTTTTGGTGGTTTGATAAGGATACTAAAGAGTTTATGATGTGACAGATGTTTCACTACACTATTGTGAAATGAATAGATTATGAGAAGTAATTAGATGTACATTGGAATCAATGCTGTTATCATCGAGGCCTTCGGGCGATGCAATAGATGAGAGTCATGGCAGCAGGTGGTCCAATGGCTCGGAGACAGGAAGACACACCGCAGGAGACTGAGTGACAGGTTTCACAGATCCAGGGGGTGAGAGATCTGAGCTATTGCCTGCATTTGTAATCTTTACTCATGTATAAATAATAACAACTACACTATTGACTTCATATGCTATGTCATAGCCTCTGCTACCCTCTACATACACACATACACACACATATACAAACATACACACACTGCAACTTTTTCCCCCAGTTAAGTTTTATTTTCATGTGAAAAAATATGCATTCGTCCCTTTGATAGCAGTGCCAGCTCAATGTTCTTTGATTAAAACACTTAAGTAAGAAACCTGGCAAAAGCTTTGAATGCAGCGTGTTGTGTGCCCGAGTACAGAACTGTGTATGCACTTTCCATGGGAGACTTAACAGAAAATGTGTTGCAATAAGCACAGTTCTCATTATGCTGCTCTTTTTCAAGGTTTTCCCTATTTTACTTCTTTGTCCAGCTGGACCCAGACTTCAGGAAACATCATTGCCGTGCCTAAATTGCCTTTGCAAAGGAGCTGGCAAGCTGAGTCATCAGGATAGATAGCATTTGAAATCTGCTGACTCTGGGAAGATTTGAGTTCTGACCCAGAAACCTCAGTTGTTACCTGTCCCCAGAGCTTCAACATGAAATTTCTGGGCTCTCCTGCACCTAGTGGAATGGGGGATAGTAGCTGCAGAGACCTAAATTAAGTGTTACGAGCACTCAGCCTCTGACTCTTTGAGTAGGCTATAGTAACAGGAGGTGGCTCTGAAAAGCCCTTTGGTGCTGCAGCTTGTCAGTCCCTGCCTGCAGGTGTTTGCTGTGAAATCTTTTATTTTATTGTTGAGGAGAATGACACTAGGATAAAAGGGAATATTGAAACGTTAAAATGTATATTTCAATATTCTGAGTGTAAACATAAATACCAAGATCTTTCTTTGAGGTAAGTGAATATAAACACAAATAGATAGTCTCATATAAGTGATGTGTATCTAGATACATCATTTGTTCTGTATGAATACCTACCATGGACTGAACCATATAATTTAAGGTGGTGAAAGGAAGTAAATCCAATGTTATGGAAAAGAATAATACTTAGCCACCAGCATAAAGTGATGAACTATGGTGTGGCTTGCTGAAGAAGGATATAGGGCAAACCGCCCAAGTCTATAAATGTATAAGGCATGACAACAAACACAATGGATTGCAATTTATGGAGACTTGACTTAGCTTACAAAAAATCAGGATGTACATAGCCAGTAAGAATATCCAATTAACTGTCCTTACAGTGATGTTTATATTTAGATGAATTGGTCTGGGGAAAACATAGATGTTGGGACATTGTACAAATGCAAAACAATCCCCTGAGATCAGAAGCATATGTTTTCCCTGTGTGAAACAGTATACAAACAATTATCCACTTATCAACAAATATCTCCTGTTACTCATGTCTGCTAGCACCATATAGAGCTATGCCAATCTATCGCCACAGAAGTGAAGAAGCTGTCAAACCTGTTGAGCCAACTTTCAGTGAAGTGGCACCTTAGTGGGACTAACAGTATCAAAGAACAAGCTGGAAATCAAAGCACGCTTGTCCTGAGTGACGGGACTACAAATCCAAATTCCCTTCTGAAAACCTTGGTCACTGCATGTGCATTTACCTGCCAGACTAAGCCACTAATTTAAATTACAAGACCTCAAGAGACTCTTGCATTGGGGTAGCCAATCTGTATCAAAATAGGTGAGGAAACCTATTGCTTGGTTGATTGAATCTGACTGAGGTTCAATTTTCTGTACTGATAACCTCCTTTTTAATTCTTTTGTTCCTTTTCTCTCCAAATTATCTACACCCTCGGGTACTCTGAAAAAAATGAGATCTTACCCAGCAATATTCATGCTTTTGTTGGTCTGACTTCATCCCTGAGAGGGGTGGGAGCAGCACCACTAACACCAGTGGTGTACTTATTGCCTGTGTCAGGACTGAACCAGTCCCACTATTTCCAGAATATCAAGTGCCTTTTGGGACTTTGTTCAGGAAGAGCTTGGTAACCGTGACCAAATTTGCTCTTGGTGAAATAAATTGCAGATATTAAACACATTAAAAATAAATGTGTGTCTTCTTTAAATTATACAGCAATATACAGTGCACAATAGACTGCCCAGAAAGGAAAATGCTTTATTCTTCTAATTATGAATTCCAAGATCCTTCTTATTAGTTTTAGTACTATGAGATAGGCAGCCAGGCAGATGTTCCCATTTTTCTGACTTCCAAGCATCTTGAGTACCACCAGACACTCAGTTTCTACCAGACGTCCCATCAAGGCCACCTGGAGGTAAGTCATACTAATCAGATTTCATGGGTCAATGCAATTCCCCAAGAGGAGGAAATTCTGAGTGCAGCTCTCACTCTTCAAACAGGAACCAAATCACAGTGGGACATTGTCTTAACGGTATTGACATTTCACACTTTTTAAAAGGAACTGGCTCACATTCACCCCTGGAAGTCTCTAGTGTCAATACAGAACGCAGGGGGACTGTGAGGTCTAACAGCCTCTCCCAATTTCTTTCCCTGCTCCCCTACTTTCACATCTTATAGTAGGATTAACTATATCCCAGCCAAAGCCAGTAAAGGTAGTAACACCACAAAGGAAAAGTGCCCCAGTAAGTCCCCTTGCACAAATCGATATCAGTCATTCAGAGATATCCTTCATCTCAACCTCCTTGCAACTTTCTCCTAGTCTCCCTTGTTCATTTGGCCTGTCTTCCTTAGCTCACCTTTCCTCACTCCTCTTTTTTCTCTTTGCTTCAAGACCTTAGAGACCACAATCAGGTCATATCACACTTACATTCTTATCACGTCTACGCACATCTAACCCAAACAATAAAAAATCAATGAACAGAAAAGAGAAGCTCTGGAGGAGAAATGGTTGGTGTAATAGCAGAGTGTGTCTCAGTAACTGGAATAGCACAAAAGCAAACCTTATCTTCGTACTATCTGGTTTTCCAAGTACCCATCTGTCTTAAGCTTTGTCCCTAATTAAATGTTGAGATCTCTGTCAAAATTTGTACCTTTTATAAATGCTGGAAAGTGCTCACATACACACACAGATTAGGACCTATAAGGACAGTAAAGCAGGTGCTTTTCTCAGCAGAACGATTAGAGTCACGCTTTGACCAACACTGCTATCTTAACTTGCAAATTATTTGGGGTAGAACTTGTGTATCCCTAGAGTGTCAAGGACTATTTAGCTAAAAAGGCCCTTGCAAACAAAAGAGAGATAATAGGGATCATAAATAATAACAATCTTGTGACAGTAGGGCTCTCACAGTTAAGGTTCAAAGGCTCTTCCACTGTGAAAATGATGTTGAATCATCTACCATTTGCTGAACTTCCTGACAAAGCTCCTGCCTAGAGGAAAAAATCAGTTGAGGGAGACTTTGAGGTTAATTACACAAGCCTTTTTAAAGTTGCTGTGCAATAATAATTAATATGTACTTAGCTTTGGCAGTAGGTTTTGCTGCAGTTGTGGTTTTCTACCATATGTGAGGCTTTTTTTTTTTTGTCCTGTCACAATTCCTTTGTTTGCCAGAGAGTTGCCCTATATACTCACTCTTTTTCAAGGGGGACTATTTTATAGGTTCCTTTTGCCACAAAGTCAACATTTTTAATTCCAAGAAGTGATGTCTTCCAAATGCCAAGGAAGGTGTTATGAATACTACACATCTCTATAGGTCATATTTTAAATCTTTCTTTAAAAATCCCTACTCTTCATTGCATGTTTTGTCTCTGCATTTCAAAACATGCCCACACACAGTCTTATTCAAACCTGACTTTGTGCATATGGTATGTATGGCCAATTATAAACAAATTACTTTCATTTGTCCAATCTTTTACCTACCATCAGTTTAATGGCTAAATCTGTTTTCATGGTAGCACTGAAAGAGTAGAACTTAGTATTCGAAACACACTATGAGACACTGACACTGACAATGCAGGGGTAGTAACACTCCCAGCACTGAGTGGAACCATCACAGTGTCACTGTGATCACTGGTATTTCCTTAGACAAATTTTCTTGTGCAGTTTCACCTTCCCTTTCTTTCCTTCCATCGAATTAACAGAAGTAATGGAGAAATGTATTTCCATAAAACCCATAAAATACTCAAAAATCAGCCAAGGTTGTAAGAAGAGTACTTATTTGAGGTATAAGATGCAGTAAGTGCTAAATGAGTATGTTCAGAGTGTCTGACACACATAGAAGCTGATTATTTGCACATCACTGTGATTCACCACATGTTTTCCTGGGATAAATAACATTTTCTGATCTAAACAACTTACACGCAGCAAAGATAGAAGATGTTTAAACTTCCTTATCTTGTTCTGGTCTGAAACTTAGGCTGCCAAAAAGCAAGCTCTTAGGATGGACAGTTCACATGCAACAGCCTCAAACTGCCTTCTACGCTCAGACTCCAGCAAATCTGTTTTTCTTGCATAACTAATGTGCCCCATTCTTCTGTAAACCTGAAAGTGAATTTAAAAAAAAAATAAGATCTAGTTCTTCATATTTTGTTTTAACATGCTTATTTTTCAGTCTGATTACTAAGAAGCAGCAAAAAGGCAATGAGAATGCTCAAAGGTTCCTCATGGGCTAGTACAACTTTGACACCTAATGCATGCATAGCCAAACAGTGGTTTGGAGTGGTTTGCCTTACCAGGGCAAGGAACACACCATACTCCAACTAAGAGCTTGTCCAAAGGAAAGAACAGACAGAAAGAGAGATATTTTAAGAGATTTATGAAATCAGCAAATAAATACTGTTTTCTACTACAAAACCCCCAAACTACTGGGTTGACATTCCTTAGTTTCCTGCAAGAGCAAGAATATCGCTGGTTCGCTCTAACAGTTCTTTCTTTGCCCTTATGCTTTCTGCTTTTGATGACCTATACATGAAGAGCTGCTTCTTCCTGTCAGATGTGAGATGTAATGACATAGAATATGCTGTCCTTTATTTGCTGGACTGTTTCTCCTGCAATTGCAGAGGAAACTTCTTGTCAGTTTTCAATGGGAGGAAAACCAGCTTGCTCTGCAAACATTAATGAAAAATATTGGAACATAACTAGCTTATAAAACTGAATTATTTGAGAATTTTGAAGGAATCTGAACTATATTTTACTTACATGAATGAGCCACAGAATAAGATGCATGAAAGATGAGATACAACTGGATACGACTGTGGGTAGTAAAAAGCTACTGTACAGAAAACCTTGTCAATGACAGAACTTGTCTTGCTCCCTGCTAATACCTGAGATCAAATAGAAAGAAAGAGAACATCCTGCTTTCCTGTTTCTGAATTAATTGAAAACATGTCTGAATACCTACCTATAGAACTACATAACAAATTAATCTGGTCTTTTTAAGACTTGAGTAATTCCTCTGAGGTCGACAGAGTCAAACTGGTGTAAACAAAGCTAGGATAAACTCATGTACCAAGAGTTAGAGTCAATGTTTAGTACAAGGATGCACCCTGGGAAGATGAACACTTAGAGACATATACTTTATAATAAGAAATAATGTTTCAGAATGCTCTTAATTCTCTACTGGCACTCTGTTCATCAGTGCACAACAATAAATCTAGGCACCTTGTCAGGATCATTTAAGTAAGCATAGCAATTTCTTACTTGCTTTTAATATTGGAACCACTAATAGATGCTATGTTCAAAAAGTATAAACAAACCACAAGACACGCTAATCAAGGTAAGAGCCATATGTACAAAACAAATGGAGTCTTCCTCACCTTTGGCTTGAGAAAACAAAAAGAAAGGGATTTCAGCAGCATTGTCTTTAATCCAATTTACTTTGGATTTAATCTCCAAAACAAGGCTGGCCTGCTAATTCCCAATTATAATGGCACATGTAATCAGAGTCCTCATTAACAAAGACTGACTATATTGTCTATTAGGAATGGAAATCTGAAATGCAAATTCAGCAAATCAAAACGTTAAATGAGCTCTACCCAAGATGCTTAGAGCTCCTGCCAGGGCAGCGCATGCTGGCCGACACCTGCCCTGAATTCTCCCTCCAGCTGAATGTTTCATTCTGTTCCAGTCTTTGCCTCCTAATTGACCTGCTTATGATCTCTGCTACAATTAACATATGCTTATTAGTAATGGCTGGTTAAAGATTTCAAACTGCCGCAGTTTACAAAGTCTAATAGAGATGGCACACCACAGGAAAGATGAGACCACTGTTTCCCTCATCAGCAATGTCTTAGTGGTTTGGTTTCATGTGATTCAAATGAGATAATTTTTCACATCATCTGATGTCTGCAAATCCATTCTAATTGAAACTGGAAATCTGCACACAAAGTGGCTTAAGGCTCCTGGTGCACTAAATGAAAATCAGTTAGTGAATATGATTTCTCTCCCCTTTAACCACATGCTTAGCAGCCATGGGAAAAAGATTTTTTTT
>KZ506118.1:143523-155301 GCA_002844005.1 Limosa lapponica baueri
AATGATAACAAAAAATAAAACAGCCTACTCCAGTACTTTTGGTCAAATTCTTAGCTGTTAATGAAGGTTTCCAGATGAATCTATGAACAGAATGATTTTTTTAATATGTTGCAGAAGCAAAATAATAATTCTGACATTTCCAGAGTATTGATTGCCATTAGTTTTGCTCATGCTCCTTATCTAGGAAAACGTTCTTAAAGCAAACAAACAAACAAATGAAAACCAGATCAGGAAAAAAAAAAAGCACTGACACTTAAATATGCAAAAGTGTGCTCTCATATGATGACCACTGTAATGCTCTCATTAACATTAGGGTAATGTCACACTATCTACACTTCCTTGTATGAAAAAGATTATAATGTTACTGCTGATTTGGCAGGTCAGTATGCTTTCATTAAATTTTCCTCTCTCTTCAGTGTTTTTCCATATTACTATCTACAGCCTGCAGGAGCCAATGGGCAACAAATAGATCTCTTCCACCTGGTTTCATTCCAGCTTCATTAGCAATGCACTAATACAGCAATTATGTCTAATTCTTCTCTCCTAACTGCATTATTATTATTTATCTAAGGTTTCTTGCTGACCGCATTTATTCCTTTTAATTTTGTTCCTTGATTTTCCTTTATCATAATCCATTCTTAAGGAGGGGATTGGACATTTCGTAGTCCTTCCTTCACACTCTTATCTTTGATTAGATAAGCCACTTATCCTCCTTTGAAGTCTCATACTGCCAAAATCCCAGGAGGCCGGGAAGGGGACAAGTGAATATTTGAGTCCTGTGTTTTTCTCCTATATCCTCAACATTTCTAATTCTTATTGGCAATCACAGATAATTTTTTTTTTTTTTGTGGAGACTTCAATCCTTGCACCGAAAAAATTCAATGGCAATTTTGTTTTCATTTCCTGAATGACATTGCTTGAAAGTAATGTTTTATGCCTCATTAAAAAACATGTTCTCAACAACGTATTCTTGAACTCAGAATGCAGAATTGTGCTGTTGGTATAATCCACACATGCTTTGCATAGGCATAACAAGACACTCACTGCTCCCGAAAGGTTACAATTTAAGTCGGGCAAATACAATAGGAAGCAAAGATTAGGTTCAAGCAAAGGAGAGGAGAACATCAGAGAGCAAATTCATACTCAGCTGTACTGCTGGCTTGTGTGCCAGCAGGATCTGAAGGAGTTGGAGGATATAGTTCAGTATGTAGGAAAAAAAAATCGTTGCAAGCTATAGCAAAAGGTACACACTAGAAGGTAAAAGAAAGAAACAAAGGTGTCTCCCTAAGGTTAGCAGTAGCATTTCTTACACTTCATGGTTTATGGATATTTTTTGTAGAGTGATGTCCCCATCGACTTTTCACCCTTATTTTGAAGCTGGAGAAAAACAGATAGCCTCAGATGTTTTGATGTTATTGAAGTGAACGGAATTGTAGTAACAAAATTTTCATGGGTTCCTTGAAAAGAAAATGGTCCTGTGCCTCTCTGTTTCATGGCCATTATAACTGGCTTTGCACTCTTTTAGCGAGGTAAGATTAAAACTTCTAGCACTAAATACAGAGCTAGAAAATTCAGCTGCAGTGCTCCAAAGACTTTTGTTGCCCTTGCTGCATCTGGGTATTAACTTTTTAGGATGTAGACTTGATCCTGTTTACATCAGAACCACCTTTTCACTTTCCATTTTCATTGCAGCTGGGACCACAATTAAAGCAAGAGTGGGATTTAATTTACCAAAAATTAGCTATGTAAAAGTCAGGGTTTTTGCTTCAAGTGTTCTCCAAGGATCAGTCCCTAACCAGCAGAAGGAGAGGCATCACCAGAGTGTGATTTATCCCATCCCAGGATGGGTATTGAAGTTAGGTAGATAGGTTGGTGTTTTCCATTTCTGCTGACTGTAAAGGAAGGCGCATTGGTAACTTTAAATTACACAGCTAATTTCAAGTAGCTCCTGAAAAAGCCAGTTACTACATCCTCTGGGAACATAGCTTCCCAGTGTGTGAAAAGAGATGTAAGAAGAGGAATCAGAATCTAGGGATTTGAACATGGTACTGGGCACAAGGAGTTTCTCACTGCTGTTTCTGCTGTCATTCAGCCTGGTACCACATTTCCAAAGGGATTTGTTTAAACAGTTTCCTACATTTTCTGATATCTGAAGTGGTTGTTGTACTAACTAACTTACAGAAGGCTATGACACGTAGTTAAAATTAGCAATATCCTTCGAACTGATTTAGCAGACTCTCTGACTGCTCAGCAGCACATTGCTGTTGGCCACACCACTTATTTTTCAGAACAAGCCTCTGGAAATGGCAATCTTACAAACTCATAGGTCAAGATTTCGGATGCCGTTCTTGCCCATGTTAATTGGAAATCAAGGCAAAATTAAGGGGAAAAAGTGAGAGCTCAGTCTTTTCAGTACTTGTACAGAACAGTAAGTCTGATTGTCAGAGGTTCACAGCTAAAAGAACTAGTAATAGCAAAATTCCTGTCTTTTTATTCAGTTTGGGACCGAGCTGTGTTAAAAGTATCTAGACTCCTCTACAACTTGGAACACTCACTTGTACAGACAAACTTGTACAGACAAAAAACCAGCAGGGGGCATATTTACAGTTGCCTGCATTACACGGCAGGAGCATGCTGTATCCCTAGGTTCTTCTCCAGTTGCCTTGAGAGAAACCAGGCTGCACGGCCCTGAGTACTCCAGCAGCCCCTGGTCCATGTAGCAGGAGCACAGGGCACCCCAAGAGAGATGTCTGGCATGAAGGCAATGCCGTGATAGCTGCCTGGTAAAGAAGTTTGACGACGAGGACATTTTTTTTTTGCCTCTGGGCTTATGCTGGCCTTCAAAGATTCTTTCTGACTGCTCTCCAGGATTACCAGATCTTCTCCTTGTGGTAGAAGTAATCACAATATCTAACCTGCACTCCTAGAAAGGAGCAGTTCTCTGACTGGAAGTAGCCAAAGGACCTCTACTCAACACAGTCAGTTGGTATGGGTCATGGTTATGATATGACCCATCCTGATGTAGGTGCCTGTATCTGGTTGAATAAATTCCTCCCATGAAATGCTTATTTCTCTCATTAATTCTGAAGGGAGCCTGTGGCAAACAACACAGTGGCAGATGCCAATCCTATAGGTAGGTCAGACCAATCCCCCGGTTGTATTCTACCAAAAAATGATGTGTTATGTATCACGTCTGTATTTTCATTGTACAGACAAAATTTGGCTATTCTGGACTGTCTGCAATCTGAAACAGACACTGCTCTCTCAGATTTAAAAGTCACAGTAATTATGATGCCTTCGTTAAACACATAGGGCAAATGACCTACTCAGGACTCAAAGTGAATATAAATGTAATCATTAATTGCTAGATAGGTTTTTCCTGTAGTTACATTTCTTGTGTAAAAGAAATAAAATTGTTAGAAAAATATAATGCTCAAGACAAAATAAAAAATTACAATAGCCTGTTATCTGTTGCAAACTGGTTGGGACTACAATACCTTTTAAAATAAAATAATTTATGCTTAATTATGAATGAATAAAAATATTACCAAAACCCCAGGAAAATTGTGCAGACCATAAATCAATATAGACTGTTATTTGCATTTAATTTTCATCCAAGCTTATGCCTTGAACGACAATCTCTCAGGTTTGTTTTAAGTGTAATAAAATTAGATGCAGATTATCACCTGAATATGAAATAAAACAGGAGGTTTCGCTTTTTTCACGAAGAAAATATTTAAACTATGAAAACAATGTCGCATAGGTGTAGCTACATTTGTATTGACAGTGGAAATTTGTCATAGAGTTAAGCTCTGGTCCTGCTACGTAGTTTCTGTAATTTAATATATATTTACGTAGTTGGCTGAAAGCAGAGTTCAGCTCCACCCTTTTTTCCCTAAGAAATAAACCAAAATATGGTAAGTATAAGTGAGTTTAATTTTTTTTAGGAATCTACCTGATCAAAATTTGAAGAAACTTACCCATATTGAAACACAATTTTTCACTTATGTGCATGCCATTATATATGGTGTTTCATGGTAAAGCATGAGGTTCTTCCTGAAAATAACTCCAAAGTCTTTTTTCATTCTTTGCATAGTGACAAATTCTCTTCTACTAAATCATTCAACAAAATCTGTGTAAATCTGGCTTCTCATTCAACCTTTGCTAGAGACCTTCACAACAGTCTGGGACAACTCATTTGGTAGGATCTAACCTGAAGAGCTGGTTGAGGACCAAAATCTCGGGATGAAGCCAATGTGAATAGAAGATAGTACCTCAGAAATGCAGGTGCTTAATCTCTTTGAACTCCAGTTGTCCACTTTTTTTTTTTTTAATTTATTAAGATAATACTTCCCAGTTTTACAGTTTTCTGGAAAATGTGTTTTCTTGTTGGTTATGAAGTATTTCATAAGTACTTCATAGGCAACAAAGCTGGTGAGGGGTCTGGAGCATAAGTCTTATGAGGAGAGGCTGAGGGAGGCGGGGTTGTTCAGCCTAGAGAAAAGGAGGGGAGACCTTATCGCTCTCTACAACTACCTGAAAGGAGGTTGTAGAGAGGCAAGGGTCGGTCTCTTCTCCCAAGTCCCAGGCGATAGGACAAGAGGAAATGGCCTCAAGTTGTGCCAAGGGAGGTTCAGATTGGAAAATAGGAAAAGATTTTACTCTGAAAGGGTTATAAGTGTCGGAACGGGCTGCCCAGGAAACTGGTTGAGGCACCATCCCTGGAGGTATTTAAAAGACGGGTTGACATAGTGCTTAGTGACATGGTTTAGTGATGTTTTTTTATCAAAGTTCGGTTGATGGTTGGACTAGATGATCTTAAAGGTCCCTTCCAACCTAGACAATTCTATGATTCTATGATTCTACTTGGACTTTACAGTAATGGGGGCCCAATGAACACCTAAATATAATCTTGTTCTGCAGTGGCTAATGAAGTTAGCTCTTGTGTATGGATTTACCTGTCAACAAAGGTGGAATAATGGTACCAGCTATCAGGGACAGCTGAATCTGTATGGCCCCTCTGGAATTCTCTCTTGCTTCTCATAGCACAAATAGTGACAACTTCTGCTCACCTGTTCCTCTTTTGCTGATTGTATGGGAGATTATATGCCTGACTAAATTGCTATATTCCAAAATAATGTAATAGGTTTGCAGTAAAATTACTCCAGACTGTAAAAAAAGATAAAATTCCCTTAAATACTTGAACATATCATAAGTATTTAACTCCAGAGGGATCTTCATTTGCAATGGAGTCATATTCTAAGAAGTAAATCTGAATGTGCAGAATTGTTAAATGCAGTTCCTGTTTGGTAGAAGTGTATTTATGATGTGATATACCTTACTGCTACAAAGAGCAACCCTTCTGAACATTAATGGATAAGATTTCTTTCCAGCATGCATAACTTTTATCAAATAGACTATGATGGCTTAACTGGCACCATTATGATATATCAGGTCAGTGCTGTGTTACTTATGTGCGTGAGGTTTACACAGTGCAAGTAATTATGTTGGATATAGTGAATTTTCTTATGTTCATTGTTATATACATATATATTTATATATACTTAAAATGTCTAAAATTGTGGGAAAGAAGAAGAAGCTTTCATCTTTCATCTTTTTTAGTTTTTTCATTTTCATTTATGCAGATGCTGTGTTACAGAATGGGGAAGAAAATGGGAGTAAGTGGATGAAAGTACCATCTTCTGTTTTTCCCCTCATGTAACCTAAAACTCTTCAGACGGATTTTTTTTTTGTATTATTTTTTAAAGGAAAAAGAAAGGACTCACTCCCGGGATTTGACTTTGTATGCCAAGCTCATGCCTTGAAATAGAATTTTAAAAATAGAAACTCTTGTATATATTGTAGAATAAATGGTACTGCTTTAATAAGAATACTTGGAATGCAAATGAATCCTGGAACCAGTGTGTGAAAACATACCCAAAATGAAAAAGAAAAGAAGAAAGCAATATAGAAGATGATTTATTTACTACCCCTCAATTCCTAATTATAATTATTTTTGCTCTGTGACGTCTTCTCCAGCCTTTTTGTTTCACAGTATCATCACTAAAGTGATGAAAGGGCTATTAAATAAATATGCGATATCATCTCTTTTTTCAAGATTAGGGATGTTAGCCTTGGAGTCTCGGTAAATTTCATTCTGCCCTGTGAACATTTCTTAGGCAGCTTCAAAGAATAAAGTGCCTTTATTAACACAATCAAAAATTATCATGTCCGGATTGCTCAGAGGACCTGCAGCTACAAAATCCACCAACACACTGGAGTCTGATCTTAGCACTTTCAGGACTGCAGTATCTCCGTTGCGGCAGCATCTCTGCATGATGTAGGAGGGACCAGAGCTCTCTTTTGTTAGGTAGTGTGACCATTCGTGGTAGAAGTAGCCTGTACCTGTGCATGGTTACAGCATATGCTTGATGTTCAGAGTGGAATTCATCTTGTCATAGCATAAGCATCAAAAATGGATGTCTTGGAATCTTGAAATATCCTCCAGAGCCACTTGTCTCCTTTTGTGGAAGAAGACTGAAGTGGTGAGCTTACATGGGTGGTCTAACTTGTAAAGATGCCTTGCTTAGGAATGATAAATCCAGTCAAGGGGCACATTCTTCCCAGGCTGCACAAACACAGAACAGAAACATAGTCCTGTGTGTTCTCCAAGCTCCTAGTCCCCTTCTTCTGTTGATGCTAGCGCGTCTTTCCACCTAAACACCTCAACACTCAAGTAATTTTGGATTTGTCTCACCTGAGTTCTAGATCCCCTGAAGTAGTGTCCAAACTATCAGGCTGAAATCTCATTAGCACATGATATATGCTATATAAAGTACTGAAGAAAAACACAGTATTAATGTTTGAAGAATTATAAAAAAAGTATTGGTTGAAATCACCAGCAGGGAAGGCAGTAAAGAAAGTAGTCAGATAAGGTGACTGTTAGTTTGTCAGCTGTAATGCATTGACTCTTTTGTCAGGAGGAAAGCTACAAATCCTGTATAAATCACATGTAAAAATGACCAATTTATATGTGGTGATTTTGTTTTCTGTTGATCCATGTGGCGCTGATTTTAAGAGTTCAACCCAAGGGAGGTAGCAAGTTCTTAAGCATGTTTAATCAAAAAAAACCCAAATCAAAACCAAAACCTACAAACCTTGAATATCTTTTATAAGGGTGCTAAGACATTGAAACAGGTTGCCCAAAGAAGTTGTGGATACCTCATCATTGGAAATATTCAAGGTCAGGTTGGATGGGGCTTTGAGCAACCTTACCTAGAGAAAAATGTCCCTTCCTGTGGCCGAGGCGTGGACTAGATATCTTTAAAGGTCCCTTTCAGCCCAAACCATCCTATGATTCTATGATCTTTTAAAAATCAGCAATAGAATCTGATTGGTCTCTCCTTATAACAGTGGATGCTAATCATTTATTATATGTTACGATATTATTTGGCTCATCTAACCTCTTATGAACCCTAAATTGTCAAAGTACTCACAATGAACCTAAGTACTGCTCAACTTCATTTTTAACAGACGAAGAAACTGACTCACAGAAGAATAAAATACTTTTTCCATGAGGGCAAACGTCAGGTTAATGACAGAACATTCTGATCTACTAACTGGTGGTCTAATGGTACCATCACTCAGTACAGGAATATTCTGTTGTTTTATTTTTTCCACTTAACCACTGATCGTTGCTATTCCTATACCAAGAAACAGCCTGGAAAACAGATACTGAGACTTTTTCCTAGGTCCTTCATTGCCTTAGTCCCCTGTTATGTCTTGGGTAAGCATCTCTATAATCAGTGCAAGCCTTATTTTAAGGGAAAATTAATGTTTGCTGGTTTCAAAGCTTTTGTGTGTGTGCATGTGGTTTTGTTTTTCTTTTTGTCTAATTTCTTTTTTGTGAGAGTGGCAAAGGGGCAGTTATTACTCCGGGGAAGATCCCTTTCTTGTCGCCCTCAGCCCAGTCTTTTTTTCTTTCTTATCTATACAGCGCTCACAATGCCTTTTTAGTATGTGTTCACAGAGTTCAGTGCTCCTAGTGGGACATGGTGTGTAGTTTAAATATGTTTCTCTCCTGATATTTTAAATGACATCCAATTGACCTCATAAATGTCTTATGAGACCAAACAAACTCCACACTCGAACAAAAACTGTCAACCACTTCTACCTTGCTTGTCCCCAGGCTGCTCTGGCATGATGCCATAAAGCATCAGTATTGATATTTTGTGGCATTCAAATTGTTAAGTACCTGGGCTAAGCAATAGGAGCAGAAGTATTAATACAATCTGGCTATGTCACTGATAATTACCCCAATATAAACTAAATTTATAGCGCATGATACCTTTGATATGAATTGGCAGCAGGCATCAAAACCTTTTCTTGACATTATCATGTAAACCTAGGAGGCATATAGCTAGCATTTTGTGTAAGGTGTTTTTATAAAGAAGCATAAGAGATTCAGCAAAACTTCTGCATAGTTTTATCATAGCCTTCATCAAGACTTGTTTATTGTCAATAGTGACTTTTACCACAGCAAATTTTTTTTTCTTGTAATGTTTTATAATTTTAGCTGAATAAACTCATAAATGCATTCAAAGTGTCAGGGAACACAGCTACACTAAGCAGTGTAAGTTAACATGATAATTCAGCTTAAAACTATGCCTCTAGTTTTCCAGATTGAAAGCAATTTCTTTCTAATATGGAAAACAGAACCTATCTGAAGGCAGCCTTTCATGCTATACTTTTACGTTAAAACTTATCAAGTGTCTAGGGAAATGTGTTCTTGAAATCCCGTCATGATCCATGTGTCATTGAAGACAAAGATCCGATGTGCTATGGAAATTTCTTGATGCATATTATGAGCTGTTGTTTGCCATAGTGTCTGGATAATCCTGCTTCATTTATTGGAGGGCCATTTCAGCTGCACTGTCAACAGCCTGGGATGATCGGGTCACCTTTCCCTAGAAAATTATGTAAAAGCTGTCAAATGGGCAGGATTATAGGCACATTAAAGGTGCTTTAAGATTTCATGCCTATAAATATTAGCAAAGAAGATTTAAAGGCGAATTTGTCATCAGTACATGTCCACATTTCTACAACCTTGTTTTACAGCACTGCAATGTTATCACCTACATTTTATCATGTAACTGTGAAGTGTTTTGGTGGGGAGCAGCTGCTGGCAGCCTTATCTGTTTAACTCATGTACCAGGAATTAAGCATTATTTAAAAATAAAATAAAAAAAAAGAGGAGGTAGCTGCCACCTACTTATCATCCTTCAGAAATGAGTTCTCAACACTTTTATTTCCCAGCAAAACAATTCAAGTAGATCAACACAAACATTTTGTATTTGGAGGGTCATCTTATTAAAAGCCATTATATATTTAATAAAGACTTTTTCATTATGGTACCAATTACGGATATCTTTGCATGGGAGTAATAATGCAGCAGATCATTTTGCATAGTATTTACTTTTAAGTTGTGAACATTTTATTATAGTGTTTTGGAATGATTGCTCTTATTTATTGTACATTATGAATGCCATGGGCATCTCCAACATAAATAGATATTGGCAGCCCCCAAGCACTTCTTCAGAGCTCTCTGGTATTTTTGATAGACGAGTGTAGCATTTTAGTCATATTTTTGTGCTGGCAGATTTCTAGCCAATCTTTAAGTTAAACAGACCTAAAGATCTCAGAGGAGGAAGTAAACCACCTTCCCCCACAATCTTTCAGGGAAAGAAAGATCTCAACCCCCTACCAAGGAGTAGAGTAAATTGTGAGCAAAGCTATGTCAATTGTAAATATCTGCTCTGGGACTTCATCCAAACTCCACAGACATCAGTAGAAAGTTTCCCATTTCAATGAGCTTTGAAACTGGCTGTTGTTAAGCCAACGTGCGGCTCTGCTCTCTATCTCACAAACGTCCAGGTCAGAGGGCAGCACTAGATGGAAACCTACGTGTAAGCTGTAACCGGTACATCAGTCAGCAGAGCATACCTCCAATGAATTTGCTGTTGCAATGCGAGTTATGGAGAGAAAATGCTTGAAAAATCCTGAATGCAATTAGGCACAACATGGTTGTTCGCTCCAAGCTTCATTAGGCTTTGCTCTTGGTTTTCACATTCCCTGTTGGCTTGGATAAATGGCCAGTCTCCAGTCAGCTTCAGTGGGAGCAAGAATGGTGTGGAGGGAGAGGGTTTCTCTGAAAGACTGGAAAGAAAGGGATATATTGCCTGAGCTGAGGTCTGACTGGGGGAATAGGTAAAGGAGGAGGAGAAGAGGGTAAACAAACGGTGTGCTCAGTGCACATGGGAGAAAGCAAATAGAAATGCCTACAAGGAAGCAGCAGAGGAACCTGCTAACTGCATATGGATGTAAATGCTTCTTGTATCAGGCTTCAGGGTCCCCTACAAGAGAAGCTGGGGAGCTGGCTGAAATCCCTTGTGGGTTTGCAGTGAGGGAATTGGCGACTGTGGCCCAGTAGCAGTAGGACTCGAAGAGGAAATATAGTGGGAATTTTCTTGGAAGTGGGCAAGTAGGAACTGAAGCAGCATGGCTGATAGATCAGCTGAGCATTTTCCTTTGTTCACTGTGTTCACAGCCAGAAGGTATGTGTGCAGGAAACTGGGTGCAGGAATAATAGCAGGTCTGAAGCAGATGAAGAAAATCCTGGGACTGACCAGCTTCTGGGGAGTAGCCCCACGGCAGCTGAGAAGACAATGGCAAGAGAAACTGGGGTGAAAGTAGCAAAAGGCAGCTTGGATAATAAAATGTTGCAGCTTCAGTATCTAGGACCCAACTAGAGACAGAGGACAGAGATCACTGAAAGACCTTTTCTTACGTGGAATGGTTGTGTAGCAAGATGCGCAATCCCATAGGTGGTAGCCTGTCTTTGTGTGAGCTGGGGATCAAGCAAAAGATGCTTTTTTGCAAGAATGTTACTGGCGAAATGGGAAGAAACTCACCCAAACCTCTATAAAGCGAAATCCACTCTTGGAGAAACAAATTGCAGTTGTACAAAACGATGATGAAGATCCAAAAGAGCTGAAGATAATGCAACTGTTAAAATTTCGGGGATTGATGACAGTAGAGCCTTGTTTCAGCTGCCTATAGAGTTATCTAGTACATTTGAGACACCCACGGTATTGGATAAATCCTCTTAGAGTTCACAGATATAGCGCAAAAGTCCTTTGCCTTTCTGGAGCAGCAGGAACAATGCCACAGAACATCTCAAATGGTAATAGACGTCTATGGTTAGACGTATGAATTGATCCCTGGGAGAGGAAAACGATCCAGCTAAGCTCTCTGTCAAAGCTGGGCACTAAAACTGAAAGAAGCAGGATGCCAGTGCAGCTGTGGCTAAGGCCTCAGGCAGCACCTGGAAAGCTGAGGCACCCTGTGGGCATGCAGCAGAGGTCAAAATTTTTCCGTCACAAGTCCATATTACAGACACATGACCCGGGGTTTAAAGGGGTGCTGTTAATCCTTTCCCTATGAGATACTGCGTAAATGTGACCTGGGAATTACTCTTGTTAATGCCAATCTTCCTGGGAGATACTTTAGCCTATTTTTTTTTTCCAGGAAAGATAGATTTAAGAACATATACAACCCAACATATACAACTCAATGCCAGTTGGGAGAGCTGCGAATGACAGGAATAGGAAGCCCTTGCTCTCCCTTCACTCTCATTCTTCAACTACTTTGTGCAGTTTAGAGACAGAGCAGGTATTTCTGCTCATTCTTAATAAACTGGCAAGATTTCAGGCATTGACT
>KZ506118.1:156336-166985 GCA_002844005.1 Limosa lapponica baueri
ATTTGACAGGTGTTTTTCTTTTCTCATTATAGACATGGATGATAATGTAGTCCTTCATAGATCAGCTTCTCTACTTTTATTCCAAGCTAATTATTCTAACATTCCATATTTTATGAAATGTATTTTAAGGACCATCCTAGTTTCTTCATCAGTTATTTTTTTTTCCAGATGAAATGTTTCTTCCAGCTTTGACTATTGCCACCTCCCCTCCCCGGCCCCAAACTGAGACAATGAGATTTGGTATACACGTCATAACAAATGCCCTAGCAGCAGGCAACACAACGTCCACAAACTTGATTTTACATCTGTCTAAAAAGAGGTCAGGTAGATGATGCTAATGTAAGGAACTTAAAAATATTATAATGGCCCCGACAAATTCTGCAACCTTGTGCCAGAGTCGCTGAATGTTTTGAGTCCTATCACACATGCTGAGACTGCTTTTCAAAATCACATTTTATACATATATCATCACTGTCACTATTTACTTTGCGCATACTTTCTGTAGTCATACATATTCTATGAATAACATTAAATATAAACATTTGGTGTCTTGCACTAATGGAGATTGGTTTTGTTTGATTACATATCTCAATCCATTCTTCATCAGAGAATTCTTCATCCAGATCGCTTTTGCACTTGATCTCAGCTTTTATCTCCCCTGAATTTATTCAGCCTAAAAAGATATCAAGTGCAGATTCTTTTCATGGTCTTTATCCATAATTAAAGGCTGGTATTTGAAGGGAATGAACTCAGGGGTACAAAAATTCCTCAATTTATCTCCCACAGATAATGTCTTATTTGTAAATATCTATAAACGTGTTGTTTTGGTGTATGGCTTATATTGCACTAATCTCTCAAAGGGCCTAAATATTCTTTCATTACAAATATCCTTGAGAGTCATCATGTCAAAATCATTCCACAATTAATAGAGGTTGCCTCCAAGGGCCTCGGGGAGAAGAGGGCTGTTAATAAGTGGACAAATAGGAGATACTCTCTGGCCTGCTTTAAAACGCTTGAGGACATTATGCCACGTGCTGGCAGGATGGTCTTTGGTAAATTCTCAAAAAATCCTTCCTGTTCACACATGTGTTTCTATGGCACCAGTAAATTCTTATGCTTGAGAGAAAGATGTGAGGTCCTGTACTTTTTTCTTATAGCCACCAAAAATAGGAGGCACTTCCTTTTACTCGCGTGAAGATGGGACTGTATATGAGGTTTGTCAGTCTGAGGTGCAGCCCATAATTATTAGAAAGAAACTGTTAAATCTTGTTCTTTTTTATCAAGAGACAATAGTTTTGAGGCATATTGTTCTGCTTAATTTTTGAAATGGCTAAGAAGAATTACTGGATATGAGCAGTTCTGCTCACGCTCATTTTACCCAAGTTAATACAGAGTGTAAATTCTACCTTTCCGTTATCACTGCTCAAGCTAGTGGGGCAACATTTAGTCTGGCTAAATGTAATTTCTCTGGGTTGCTTTTTTTTTTTTTTTTCAGTTGGACAGGATGTTTTTTAAAAGTTAAACCTATTATAACTAATCCAAAATGCCTTTGCTCCTTCTTTTCATGGGACAGTATCTGGCAATATAAGATACTTGTTTCTTGAGAATAATGCTTTTAGTCAGTTTAAGAGAAAATTGTATTATTCATTTGTGGCAGAAAAATTTGTGCCTATCTGTGGTTTTGTAATCATGGCTAGAAATATGAGTTATTAATGTATATTTATGTAAAATTGGAGCAGATTCTCTGGTTACTTTGCATGACTTTATTGAGCAGTCATATGGAAGTTTCATATGGAAGATCAAAATCAGCCGTTAAATGGGACTGTGATTGTAACCTTAATTATCGAAAGGATATCCCCTCCAGAGGATCATAATCCGGTTTGAGAAGCAGAAAGACGGTTGCTTCCCTATGGGAGTCTGGGAGCGATCCTCTCTCAAAAGCTTGGTGACATAGTCCTGTAAGCCTGATATGATTTCACTTTCAAATGTATTTAAAAATTCTACAGCAAATCCATTGGGGGTGTAGGCTTTCCCGCTTTCCAACACAAATACCGTTTCCTTAATTTCATTCTCTATCCTGGGAATCTGCAACAGTTCTTTCTGCTCTTGTGTCAGTTGTAGCTGCTGCTGTTCCACAGCTGATGAAAGAATTGGATTTTAATGTTTGTTCAGAGGTACATAAGTTGGCATAATAATTGTGAATAACTCTATGATTCTCCAGGGTGAAGAGGAGTTTGGCCTTAGTATTTCCTAATTTACTGGGTTAGCTTGGATCATTTCTTATTTGTTTATCAAATCAAGTAACAATGAGCATTCTAAAGGAATGGTTGTTAAAAATACAGATTTCTTTCTCAGCTTTTTTATAAAGGGGTACATTTAGAGCTAAATTTGTAAATCTTTCACAAGAACTTCTATACTCCTATGCTTTAAATTTGTTGGAAAGGAAACTGTTTTCAGTGAGTAATTTTAGAATCTCTTCTTGTCCCAACTTTTTTTTTTAATAGGATAAATATTTTATTCTGAAAACAAAATATCTGTCAAACACTGTGACCCCATGAAGCTAATCCTCTCATCCACTCTCCCAATCCTGCTTTAATGAAACAAAACATTCATAAAAACTGCTTCCCAGTTTAAAAAAATGGTCAGCATATAAAGGATTATTTATGCAACTCTCATTATCCTCATTCTTTGCTTTGTGAAGCACTAGACTTTTTCTGAAAGTTATCAACTGTCATCCTTATCAATAAAATTTATCTGATAAGAAAATGCTGAATCAAAGTAAAAGTAGAAAAAATCAGACTCCCTGAATATTAAGAGAAGGTGGAATTCCATTGACCTAACTTTGGCTATCAGTAGAGAAAGATAATCACCTTCCATCCTACAAAATCTATATAAATTCCAGGGATGAACTAACCTTTGGAAATGCCTATTTATTTCAACGAACTTTTGAGTGCATAAGTGTCTAGCATAGACTAGAGACAACTGACCTTCAGACAAACAAAGTTAGATAACTCAGTGTCACCTTGAATATCTTCATGAGGTTCTCTGTGACTGCTAAGTCCAGTTGAAGCTTCCCATGTTCCATCCCTTTTTGTTTCTCATTGTTGCTAGGCTTTCAAGAAAAGGATTGGTCTATCACAGTTTTTTGATAACTTTATTTTTTCCCACTTTCACTTAAGCAACTCAAAGTATAGTTTGTCCAAAGATGCTCTCTGCCTCCTAGGAAGAAGTCGATGTAGACACTTGTATTGTCATTTTACTGAAAGATCTGGAAGTCCTCAACAAGCTGTCCAGGCAAGCTGCAGAGTGGAAAATAACTTTCCTAATAGTCTGCTCTGACCATTAAGACTGTATTTCTGGACAGTAACACACAGGCCTAAGTTGTTTCTTTGAGCTCTAATTTTCAGTAAGAAAAGCTATAGTATTGAATTTATCTATTCTTGTTATCTTCTGTTTTTCCTGAGTACACACTCCTAAGTACACTTCAGCTGTCCTGATTTGTGCCAGCAAGACCCACTGAACAAATTGCCCTTCTAGTGTGTTAGGCATAAATCACCTGTTATCCTTTTCCTGCTCAGATATTGTTTTCTGTTTGCTCACTTAATTGTTTCAAAAGCTACTTATGGGCATGATTCAAAAAGCTATGTTATTACAAAACTTTCTCTATTTGTTTTGATTTACTTACACAGATTGGTTAAAATGATGATTTGATACCTTGAACATTGTTACCAGTACCAATTGCTTTTGGCAAATCAGGCTTTCTGATCCCAGCTGGAGGTCAAAAATGTGATTATTCTCAACTTCTTACCTCTCACCTTGGTTATTCTGATGGTTTGAGTTTGGTTGTGGGGATCTAAAATGTCCTTTTTCATGCTATGCCTTCTTGCAGAAATCATCTTCTGCTTACTCATTTTAATGAAATATTTTAGAGGAAAGAACTGGCCTCCTCTTCCTCTTCTACCAACAGGACACAGGGGGAGCCTTTGTTTCTTTGCAGGGTTTTCCTTTAAGCACTTTGATTTTTCTTTTGCTTGTTGCTTCACTGGAACAAGGAAACTCCAACCCTGTGGATGCTCTCCCTCACTCTCCCAGTCCTGCTGCCAAATCTGCTGCTGCTGCTCATCTTTAACTCTTTTGAACAGAACATCTCCGGCAGCACATTGATTAAGTGCAGGAAGCATTAGTGACCAGCAGCTCAGGGCATTGGGTTGTTATTGACTCTGACACACCAATTTGTTCCTCCAATGTTCATTATTCTACAAAAGGGGCACATCAGACAAGGCAATTGAAATGTACAATATTGCCACCTACCTCTTTTCTGCCTTGATTATGTACAGCCCAGAGTTCAGCTCCAAAGTACACTAAGACCTCAGAGATATGAATTGTAAGAATGAAGATAATTAGAATTCCAAACTGGCCCAACTTGGAGCAAAGATAATTAATGCTAGAAGTTCCAAATGAGCGCACACATGACAAGTAAATAAATTCAAAATTAGGCAAAAGTTTCTATATTTCTTGGAATTATTAGTGTGTGGTCACAGTGACACTTTGTGTTCATTGCTAGGGAATGCACTCTGCTGAAACGCTGCAGTGTGCTGGAGTTAACATCTATTATCTAATATACTCATTAACAATGAGTGGCCTAATGCCTGCAGTGAGAAGGCTGCAACTAAATTTTAGTAAGGTCAGGAGCTATTTATGAAGCAGCAGCTACTGGGCATAAAAAGTAAACTAAGTAGAGAATGCCACAGTTTGAAACATGTACTCACAGTTAAACTAAAATATATATACCCACACGGTGCACTGCTACTTCATTTTTAATGCATGTACCAACATGTTTGTCCTTTGCCATGGAATGGCACGTGACTTTTCCCCACATTCACCTTCTGTCCTTGTCTGTCAGCAGACATTTGTTCTGCATGTCTCCATTCATAAAACATACAGACCTACTAACAAGACATTCCTGGGAACAACAAAGATATTAAAAATTCCTTAGGAACTGCTCTTAGATGCAGCCAAGAGTTAAAACATAATGCCATTAACACACACTGATGCTATTTCCTATCACATCCATCATTTTTGCTTCAAACTCGCTACGTAGCAGCAGAGAGCATGCCAGTATACAGGAAACTGTGTCTGTGATTGTGTCTGAAACTGTAAAAATACTCAGAGAAGTTTTACTCATTTGATTTCCCTTCCCTAAAATTGCATGCAACAAAGATAATTTTTCCTTACACCACCCTTCTATAATTATTCTTTCACACTAGAAACATGTTTGTTTGCCACCAGTGGCCCCGATTCTCGACTGCCTCCTGTACTCTCCTGTCCCTCACACCTGTGAGAATGGGCACACCAGTTTACTTTGACTTTCTGCGCTGCTCTGGCAATGTGAAGCAGCTGTAAACCCGATAGGGAGCCAACCCCAACGAGCCCAGTTAATTCGAGTTTACAGATGCTTTACATCACCAAAGCAGTGCAGCGCAGCCAAAGCGTACCAGTGAATCTGGCCCTCCAGCTGTGTGTTGGTTTTAAAACTGAAAGTTGCAAAATGAATAGATTATTTGGAATGGGTATTCAATAAAACTAATTTGATTTCCATAAGCTCTTGCAAGGACCTCCAGGCTCTGACAGCAGATTTGATTTTCTTCCTGACCATTTAAACCCAGATGCTGCTTTTGATGAATGTGACACACACGTATGGCGGAGTCACAAGCCATACATATCTCCCTGCACTTTAAAAAACCAAGACAAAAATATGCTTACCATTAATCTTTTGAAAATGATTGACAGCAATTTACAGAGTGCCCTTTAGTGCAGTTAAGACATGCAGGATAGCATCCTCACCAATCTGAAAGCGATAGCTAAACCTGGCTGGGTTCCCCTGGCTTTCAGTGGGCAGAGATTTTCTTACTCCACTCCTAGACACTCTGAGTTGCACCACTTCTGTAAAGCAAATTCCTCTGCGAAAGTACCAAAGATGCAGTCCCAGCCTCCCTAATGTGTGGATCAGACTTGCCACTGGGCTGGAGCAGCACCTTCCTGACAGTGAATTCCCATTCACCACAGGTTTCTTTCCTGAAGGTGCAATGGACATTCAGGCTGCACGACTCAGTGAATACAGTCGTTTGTAAAAAACTATAGCCAAATACCTGAAAGGTTTAATCCAACACACTCACTAGATGAGTTCTTTTCAAAGAATCCTTGTCTTAGCTATCTAACAAACCAATTTCAGTAGCATTCTTTTAAGACAGATGACATTTAAAGTACATGTCAGCAAAAATTAAACTTGCAGAAAATGAATAAGTTGAAAATTTACTGACAGACTTATGTGTCCTGAAAGTGTGTGTGTGTTTTTCAGGGAAGCCAAGGAAACCTTTTAACCATCTGTACACTGTTTCCATCTCCCAAATTCTCACTGAGGTGGAAGTGGATTTGAAAACATTAAACAGCACTCGATGGCATAGGCTGTACATTCTAGTACTTCATAGGGATACAGCTATTGTACAAGAGATGGAAATGTGGTTTAAAAAATATGTGAAATCAGTGTGTTTTATCAGTAAAACAACAATGATTTGCACAATTATTATTCTTGCTTTTCTTCTAAGCTTCAGCAGCATTTCTTATGCTACCCCCAAAGCCCAGACGGAAATCTCAGAAAGCCTGCTGACGAGGTCCATATCTTTTGTAAGAGTAACCCTGGCCTTTACAAAAACAAAAGAGGACCTTAAATTTTTTTTTTTTTTTTTTGGGGGGGTGTGTGTGTGTGTATTTGTTTTTGGGTTGGGTTGGGAGTTCCTTTTTTTTGTTTGTTTATTTAAGTGATCAAACTGCACTGGTTCAAACTAACTGGTTGTTATAACCTTGGAACAACGGAACGGTACTCCGTTTGTACCAGCCAGGGTGCACATGCACAATACTGTTTCTCCCTGCTGTGCCTATCTGCCTACGGTTTTTGGAAATTTACACGACTCTCTCTGGTTGTTTCAGAGAGGTTTGGCCCTGTTTCCTCCTCATGGAATGTGAGTAACTCCCATGGACTTCACTGAGGGTTATTCATAACCTACAGCAGGAGGGTAGGGCTGTGCTGGATGCTTGGAGAGCTGCAGTCCCAGATGTGGGCAGATGTTCTGTGCCACAGCCGCCCTGTGCCTATGGAAGATGCCAGCAGAACCAGGGTCAATGTGCCAGGACGACCAAAGGCCACCCTGGCTGACATGCACCTACGTAAGTGACAGATAGACAGAAGTCTCAAAAAGCAGGAGGGAGCTGGGGGCAGCAGAAGGGAAGATACGGTCTTTGCAAATGCAGCTTTTGGGTCAAAACAGACACATAATGTTATCCAGTCATGTCACATACCAGGCAGCTGGGAAGCTGATTTATCACAGAATGATGTGTTTTGAGATATCCCTATATGTCTACGTAGAAGGAATGCCAGCCCCAGCTGCTGCTTTAGAGGCTGGCTGTGTGCCATTTAATTCTTGTCAATCAAAATCCATAAACGGCAGAAGGAGGTGGGAAAGAGGAAGAAAAGGGTAGTGGGAGAAAGAGTAAACCCTGGAGGGAGGGAAGGAAAGATCTGTAGGAATATATGATAGACGGAGTGAATGTGAAAAGGCTAATACACCACCCAGAGCCCCTCCCGATACATCTAGCCTTGTGTTAGGCTTCCTTTAAAATTCTAACTCATGCTCTATGCACTCCAAAGCAGTGTTTGCTGGTCATTTTTGCTGCTATTGCTTTTAGTTTGCTTCACTTTTGGTTCATGAGCTGAGCGAATGCAAGACGTGATTTTGATGGTTTTTTTAAAGCAATCATAAAAAGGGTCTTTTATTTGAACTCCACACCTGTAATCAGATCTCTGAGGATCATTAACCCCTCATATCTATGGATACAGATAGTTCTGTATGAAATTGTAATTTTGAAGAAATAGGGGTCTTTTTAATTCTTAGCAAGGTGATGTGAGGCAAAGAGGAGAGGAGGGATTTTGTGAAGAGCATATATTTTTAATATATTTTAATATTTTGAATAAGATGACTTTTTGAAAATGCCCTGAAACTGTAATGTTAGAGTTTGAAAATATAATGTACAGTAAGAAAATGTGTAAGCAATTGAAAAAACATGGTAAGAATGGCTTATTGCAAAGCATTAGAGATACAGATTATGTGTAGATACTTTCCCCACTTATGAGGTATGTTTTCCATTGCCTATTTCTCCTAATACAAGCACTAAACCTGTGTACCCGGAACACAGTGTGTTGTCATCAGACTAGGATGACCAAAAGCACTTCTGAAGAACTCCTCTAGCCTATCTAACCAAGTCTGAAGCAGGCACCATTATCTTAAAAAAATGCGCAAGGCAAACGCTTCCCCTCCACCTGAAAAATAGGAAAACCTTTCCCACCACCTCTTCCCCTTTCCTCACATATCGCAGAGATCTGTAAACCAGTGTTATAGTCGTTACTCTCTGAATGATCACATTGCCAGACTAGACAAAAAAACTTTCCCAGTGATTTTCGTTATGTCACAGAATTAGTTCAGTTTCTGTAACGCTCTATGTATGTTTTTATATATGCATATGTGAGTAGACTTATCTCTGTATAGAAAATAAGAGACAAAATAAGAAAACATGATGTGTGTGATTCAGGATGGAGGGACAAGGACTTTTTGCCTGTCCAACCAGTCCTCGCTCTATGGTTTGAGTAGGTGAAAATGATCCATTCCCCTCTCTGACATAAAGTATGAATCATAACAAGAGCATATATATCTCAATTTCCCTTTCGACCAGTGGGCAGTGAGATCTTGCTTCCCTCCTCCCCCTACATTAATATGGTACCAAAAATCCTAAGAGCAACACCTTCAACTGTGGATTGCAGCACTGAATTGATGACCTTGTTTAAGCATGCTTCTTACTCACATGAGTGAGTAAGAAGCGTGCTTAAAAAGTGTGATATGTATCTGCTGGTTGTGAAATGACATTATAAGCCACAGTCTTGTCAGGAGCAAGAACTGCAAAAGGAGAATGGACTGGAAATCCCCCTGAAAGTCTCTCCTCATTTTGAGAGCATCCCTGCCTGGGAGATGCTCTCATTGATCGCATTGAGGAGAAGTAATGATATAACTGATGTGAAGGCAGTTGCCTGGGGTATGACAGCTTGAGGGAGGAAAGAGAAAAATTCAGCAACATATCAGTTTATGACTCTTTAAAGGTAATTACTTTAATCTCTGAACCATAATTTAAAGCCTACTAAATTTTACTAGTCCTCTGCTCTATTCTCCCCTCATGGCAAAAAAATGTCACTATCTTAAAACTAAACTTATGTGAGATCCACCAAAGCAAGTATTAGGTCAGTAGCACAGATGAGCAACGCTGAGTCATGAGAGCAAATGGTATTTATGTAAAGAAAATGTTAAGCTCCATCACTTTAAATCTTGGGTGTCCTGCACCAATGGTTTTCAGTATGTTCTTTATTTTGACTGTAACTGAGAAATATGTTGTTCTGTATTTATTATAGCATTTAACTTTAACTTCTGAACTGTTAATGTGGCTCAAAAGGAGACACTGTTGTTTTTCCATAGGAAAAGAATTGTAGGAAAGAGAATAATATGGGCGGTTTTCCTCCACGGATTGTTCCTCTAAAATCACTATAATATAGAAAGTTCAGTTACATCTTAAACTAAAAGTTAACATAAAAATGCATGATAACATTTGCAAGAAAAATGTGTATAAACATTCTGGAGCAGAATTCTGCAGGGGCAGCCACCTCTCCCCAAAATCAGTAAATAATCATATAAAACACCACAGATAACATATTTATTTATGGGATATGGACTATTATCTTTTTCTCTAGGCTATAAACTGCCTGTAACAGTGGTGTGGTGTGTCAGACTCCTGACTCCAACTTATTAAAATGAGAAACACACCACCTAACTCATAACATTGCTATGTCCTTTAGCTTATATAACTCTATTTTCTTTCAACTACTGAATTTCTATTTCTTGTGTGCATATATTATATACATCTCTTTGTGCTGTACTGAGACAACCTATAGTCTGAGTTTCAGCCGCATGGTCTCTGGACCATTCATAGATATTCTCCTGCCTGAAGTGGTTTCAAAAAGCTCAAGATGGTTCTGTGGTTAACTCCTGTCAACAATTAATAATGTTAAGATTTAAAGAAACTTGTGAAAACCTCATAGTTTACTCAGTTTATCTACTTGCTGGTCTGTTCTTGGTTTTGGACTGTTCATTTTTTGTGGTTTTCAGATCCTGCAAGATATGAAGGCATAAGTATATTTATAGGAATGGGCCCTCCATAAGCAGAGGTGTATCTAAAGGATTAGTGGACTGTTCAGCAGTCATGAGGCGAGAAAACTGTGGCTATGATCCAAAAAAATGACATTAAGGTTGGATATATCACACCTACATGTGGTTATTTAGAAGTCTGGGTTTTAACTAGTTCCTCTTTAGCTGGTGGAGAGAGAGAGCTCTCTTGGGAGAACTCATCAGCTCAGCAATGCTAAGTGCCCGGTAAAGGTGGGCTCAACTACCCTCCTGGACACTCTCCTTGGACTACCAAGGGAGACTTGCTGAGTACTTTAAACCAGATTAGATTGCTAAAAGTGATCTAGAAACAATTTGGCTTTTAGGAGG
>KZ506118.1:166995-181995 GCA_002844005.1 Limosa lapponica baueri
CTTGGACTACCAAGGGAGACTTGCTGAGTACTTTAAACCAGATTAGATTGCTAAAAGTGATCTAGAAACGATTTGGCTTTTAGGAGGCGAGGTGATTCTTATCCAAATTCCAAAGTATGGTTTTTTTCTTAAGAATCTCAGAAAGGGTGGAGGGAACCTCCCTGTGAAATTCCAGTGAAAACTCACGGTATGGTTTATTTTGCTGGTACCTGCATATGTTTTAAAATTCAAGAGAGGTAAGCGAAAGGAAGGAGAGAAAGCAATAAACAGGAGTATTAAGGACAGGTGTTCCGAAGAGCTCTCCAGATGCCTCCAGATTTACCTGCTGGAGTGTCCCAGAGCATGCTCTAGCAGATGTGTAAAGCAGGCTGCAGCTTCTCTCTGTCTTTTTCCATGGAAAATAGACTATGGAAGGAGGAGGGGACTGCAAATCCCATTCTCATTCTAATAAAGAGCTGAGATGTCTGAACCATGTATTCAAACCCCTGGATGCCTCCCCAGGACCAGTAACAGATGTGCCTCACAGCCCAAAACTATGAATTCTTGAAAGCAGTGTGAGGGGAAGACATCCCACCTTAGGGAGGAACCAAGAAGTAATAAACATAGCTGTATCATACTTCTAGTCCCTTGATGTGTCCCATGGTGATTTTTAGAATAATTTAACAGAACTTGTTTGAATACTTCTCAGAAAAAAGAAATTTCACTGACATGCATAGTTTTGTCTAAGCTGAAACATTTGTGGAGGCAGATCTGTGGGAATGAGGTTTTTTAGAAGTCGTCTTTATTGCATGCTCCTTGGCTACAGTTGGTGAAAGGATGGACATGAAAGATAAAAAGAAACTATTCAAACATAACTTTTTGAAACAGAATTTAAAAGTGAAAAAATTCAAAACATTTTGTGAAAACAGTTAAGAAGGTTCCAGTTGAATTGCAATGCAGAATGGAAACAGCCTTCAGAAGTTTAAACACTGACAGTGTTTAAATTATTTTCTAACATTAGAAACAGATGTATACTTCAGGTTAAACTCTAATTTCTTCAATACAAATTAGTACTAAATATCATCCAATGACATTTGGAATTTTACAGCCTGAATTATTGACACATGAGTCCCAGTTGTACAGGACAGGGTTATTTTTTTGATTTCTCTTGCTTTCTTTTTTAATTATTATTTTCCTGTTAATCTTTGAACCTGATCCAGCATTCCTTACTCAGGCTAAACTCTCATTGAAGTCAATTTTGCCTGAGCAAGAATTGCAAGATCAGACCCTTTTGTCACAGACAGGGTGCATCATCAAATTTCATTTTCTCGCATAAATCAGTGAAGAACTTGGTTAGCAAAGCCACATCAGAGTGTCTTCCAATACCCTTTTCCGCCCATCCACCTTGTCCCCTCCTCTCATGGCCTCATTAGTCTGACATGAGGAGCTGAAAAGACCACCTATTCAAAAATACAAAATTCTGAAGGAAAATGTTGGTTATGATTATGGACATTATACTGGAAATTAAAATTCTGGTGTTGTCTTCTTACCAGGGTATGGAAAAGAAAATAAGAAATGGTAGAGTTCTGAGCCATTCCTGCAGCAAACTCTGAAAAGAGGAACTACAGCAGCGAAAACTTAACCCATTCTCATGGTCGTCTTTGCTGTACATTGGATTCCAGAGACTAATGTGGTTATAATCAATTTGGACTTGCATTGCAGTCATATATTCCCTAGTGGGACCGTAGTATCTTGACCATGAATTTCAAAATAGCTACACAAAGTGATGATAAAAAGTAGATTTTTCCACTGGAACTAATGGTGATTCCTTCCGTTGTTTTGCACAGCATATGCTCTTCATAAATAATGTCAGAATTGGGCCAAGTCTCCTTAAGAAAGGTGGTCATTTAATGTAAGTAAATCCACATTAAATATTGAAGATCAGAAAAAAGCTGCCTTTTCAAAGAGGTCACTTTTAAGTGAAGGAAACAACAATGCATGTGTGCGGATGGCCAGTTCCACACTGGGTGACACAGAGTTAATGGCTCATAGAGAGCATATACATGTTTTTTAAAGATGTTTTATTGCTTACAAAAGGAAGTAGTCTAGAGAGACTGGATACATAAACTGGCTCCAGCCAGCTGCGGCTGTCAGGCTAGGAAGGATCCTGTTCAATTAGTGTTGTAAAATAAAATACTTTGTAAAGGAAATAAACACTATGAGAGCGAAGATTCATGCTTTCAAATATACACAAGGTTTGAATTTTTAATTAGGGCTGCTAATTACAGTCATCAGAAAGCAGAACAGAATAGATTTTACCTTACATTTAGCAGACAAGCCTTCAACCCCAGTGTATTTTTCAATTTCATTAATATTTTATGAAAATGGCCCTTGCAGCTTCAGCCTATTCTGTGCCTCCTACAAAACTGCCCCACATTATGGATGCCAATGCCTTTAAGCCATGTGCATTAGTGAGATGACAAAATGCAAAACAGCATCTTGTCAACCATTGCATCAATTGATTCTATTAGATAGTGTAAAAACAGTTGGGTGTGAGTTATAATCTAACTGACACTAATGATGAAACAAGACACTGGCTGGGAGCAGCCATTAGCTATAAGCCAGAAATTAATGCTTCTAATATTTTTGAACAAATTAACCCTAATGAACTGGCCATGCATATACTGTAGTATATACTGATAAGTCAATTAGTAGAGAATAGAGGTTATGTGTATATATATATATTTTTTTTAAAAGTATGGTTATAGAGAGTTCCATTCACAGAATGCTATAACAGCAATTTTACAGTAAAATCAGCTCTTTTTTACATTTAGATACATTCTAACTCTAATGTGCAAAGGTCCAGTCTTGTGCATTTCAGTGAAATTTTCTATGCAGGAACATCAGTAAGCAAATTCAAAATGCAGTGTGTTGTCATACTGATAGATTAGACACAGCATTGATGTGTTCATATAAATGTCTTCATTTCACTGATATTTAACCATAACTAAGTTTAGGACCTGGTGGTCCAGATTTTTACCTGAATTCATCATTTGCTGACCAAAAATTTACAGTATATTTCCCTTCTTTTCATTACTATTTGTGAATGTTCTCTGATTCAGATTCTTACATACTCTATATCCAGTCACTGCAAAAGGATGCATTAGCATTTTAAAATACTATCACTAATGGGAGATTCTAAATTCTAGGAAACCCATTTACAAGCAGCCTAGAAAACAGAAATGGCTAATTTATAAGGAAGCGCAGAACAAAGGTAAGACACTTGCCAACAATAGTTTGTTGGTTTAACTTTGACTTGCTTTCCTGGGAAAGAAGAAAACAGAATTTTCAATGTGAACTGTCAGCCCCAGTTATGACAGGGCTTCACTAGTTAGAAATTCAGAGTTCTTCCTCCATTGGCAGAATGATGTAAAGAAAACCACCAAACAGAATTCTTTCAAGTTTCAACTACAACTCTACTTAAATAATTTACTTTTTAGTTTTACTCAGACTATTCTTTTTAAACTTGGTTGACATTTTCGTTGACAAGCACATTTTATTGCACAAGATCAGTAGTGAAATTGGCAGTGAAAAAGAGAGAGAGGGGAAAAAAGCTGGCTCTACTCAATGCGAGAACTACTATCTTGCCTTTGGGAAAAACAATGCTGGCAGTGACCCTTTCTGAAGCCAACAATAACTGGTAAACCAGTCAATATAAGTAAAATATTTGGTTACTTTGAATGTCTCCTTTTCCTATAATAAGTAAACCAGGGGCTGTTTAGCTATCGTGTTTAAATCAAGACAGCAATAGAAATGTTGGGTGTGAACATCATGCCTTTAATTTAACCCATTAGAATCTAATAAATAAAATTATGAAATCAGTGATAAAGTAAACTTTAAAACATTCCCTTATGAACCACGGTTAGCTGCAGTTAAAACCACTTGAGACCAAAACCCCTAAAACCCAGGAAAAAAAAAAAGTGGAAATAACATCTTAGCTGCAGCTTTTGTTTTCCAAGATCTCTGGATCTCATATTCCAAATACATGATGCTACTTAGTGACCAAAAGAGAAGGCAGAATAAACAATAGGCATCTTCAAGATATTCAGATCTATTTGGATTATACACTGAATCAGTGACCCACCTTTGCTAAGTACCCTTAGGAGGACACAGACTAGAAAGGGCTACGGTAACATCCCAACCAAAATTCCATTGAAAGGGATCTGTGTCAAGAAAGTCACATATCAATGTTGCTCTTTGAGTATCGAAGCCCTAGGCTGTTATCAACACTACACTCATTTGGGGAGACTGTCTCAAAGAGCTTTGTGTAATATTAAACTGGGAAATTAGATGGACATATTTTCTGCCTTGTTTTCAGCAATTTAAATGGGGAGAAAATTTGTCAGTTTTCCCAAACCAATTTAACAAGAAGTTGTTTTGGGTTTATTTCCAAAATTTACAAGAGACATTTCAGGAACTGATGTCAAATACTTAGGTCGGTGACCTGCAAACAAAAGTTACTTTGGTTTGATTTTTGGCCAAGCTGAGGTCTTAAGCCACAGTGCTGTCTGTCTTGCCATGTTTTTCCTGTGCACCCTGTTTTCTCATTTCTGTTGTCTGGGTTAACATGGACAGTGGAGTGAAGGGCACCTTCAGCAAATTTGTTGACAACACCAAGCTATGTAGTACATTTGACATGCTGGAGTGAAGGGATGCCATCCAGAGGGACCTGAACAGACTTGAGAGATGAGCCCGTGCAAACCTCATGAAATTCAACCAGGCCAAGTGCAGGGTCCTGCACCTGGGTCAGTGCATATTGGGTGGAGAATGCATTGAGAGCAGCCCTGAAGAGAAGGACTTGGGGGTGTTGGTGGATGAGAAGCTCAACATGAGCTGTCAATGTGCACTGGCAGCCCAGAAAGCCAACCACATCCTGGGCTGCATCAAAAGAAGTGGGGCTAGCAGGTCAAGGAAGGTGATTCTACCCCTCTTCTCTGCTCTGCTGAGACCCCACCTGGAGTACTGCATCCAGCTCTGGAGCCCTCAGCACCAGCAAAACATGGACCTATTGGAGCGGGTCCAGAGGAGGACCACAAAAATGATCAGAGGGCTGGAATACCTCTTCTATGAAACCAGGAGAAGAGAAGGCTCCAGAGATACCTTATAGCAGCTTTCCCATATCTGAAGGGGCCTACAGGAAAGATGTGAAGGGACTCTTTATCAGGGAGGGATGGGATGAGGGGTAATGTCTTTAAAGTTTTCACTTTAGGGGAGACTTTACTGTAAGGGTGGTGAAACACCAGAACAGGTTGCCCAGAGAAGTTGTGGATTTCCCATCCCTGGAAGTGTTCAAGGCCAGGCTGGATGGGGCTTTGAGCAACCTGGTCTGGTGGAAACTGTTCCTGCCCATGGTGGGGGTAGGGTGTGGGGGTGGGGACGGTGTTGGAACAAGATTATTTTTAAGGTCTCTTCCAATTCAAACTATTTCATGATTCTATGATTCTGTGAACACCACCACCACCATACCACCACTGCTTCATTAACGGTGTTGAGTTTTGAGGTAGTTTTTCAGGCTGGTTGCTGGAAAGAAGTGGTGAACTCCTCAAGTGAGGCAGCCATCTCTAGGGAATGTGGAGGCCTGGTAGACATGCAGTTGGTTATGGCACAAAGGCTCCCAACTGGACCTCTCAGAACTATCTCATCCCATACAGCTGAAACCCTGGCATTGTTTAAATCAGTGCAGGTTTCACAATGGGGTCCTTGACATAGCTAAAGTAAACAGATCAAACAATACTGAAGGACAATATGTTTTGCCTGGGAAGTTCATTTCTGAAAATTATGCGAGTAATTAGATGTAATGAATGTACGGTTCTCACTACAGATTTTCTTACATGCTTCTTCCAGTATATCTTCCACCACAATACAGATATTACTACACCTATATTAGGAAATACAAGAGGGCATAGCTTCAAGCACTGTCCTATCTGTCTGTCTGTTTAATTGTTAGTAGTCTCCCTGTGATAGTTTTCCCCTATGCTGATTAGCACTGTGCTGAATAATGCCTGGGTATTGCTCAAGAGACAGAAAGCAGTACAGATCCTTCCCAAAAGAAGGTTTGAAGATGGCCTCCTTGTTTTGTTGGAGAGGAAGTTTAAATAGGTAGACGCAAGTCTTGCTGTGCCACTTGGCTTCAGGGAGAGGAAATGGTTCCTAATCTGCATTATTTAGCAGTATGTGTGCTGAATTTATTAAGCCTCTGCAGCCATTTCTGATACATTCTGCTAATGACTGTTGCACTGCACATAGCCGTATGAGTTACACATGGGTTAGGAACACAGAGGCATGACCAATATGAGCTTGAGATCCTAGTCTGGCATAAAAGAAAAAACATGTTGAGTTGTGAAAATCTAGTTTCTTCGCAGTATTTTAGGAGAAATTTAAAGCTATCTCAAAATTCTGCCCCACATATTTTCCTGTTCCTGAAATTTCCCTCTTTTCCTCTCTAAAGTTTCCATAGAACTTACAGAACGTACACAGGAAAACTTTGTCCAAAAAAGACCTCCATTTACTTTTCCTAGTGCCAACGTAGCCTATTGCCTATAAGTGTGCTGTAAAACATCCGAAAGTTCTTTAGACCGGATGAAGAAGGCTGTGAGGTGCAGGTGGTTTATCTTTCCATTTTCTTTGCTCCTAGCCCCCTAGTTCTTAATAACCATTTCAAAGTCCTTCCTGAAAAGGACTTTACCTCACTTCTGGTGAGGTAAAAATGAGGCTTTTCCAAGGAAAATGCCTAGCATTCTGGGCATCATGATTTAGTACCGTACTATCAACAATTTCTGTCTTTTGTGCACCTTGCTTATAAAAGAACCACAATGAAAAATGCAGCTTTAAAGGTACTCATATGAGAATGGCATGCAATAGACAGTCTTCTTTCATTATTCCTGGTTGTTCCTTTTTCTCTCTCTCAGCACAGCTTTGATAGAATTTACATGGAAGTTAAACTCCTTGGAGTGGTTTGAACCACGGATGACAATTCTCCTCTCAGCCTGCCATTCAGACCATCACACACCTTTAGAAGTCAACTAGGCCCAAAGAGTACTGCAGTCCAGCTGTGGACCCCTCACCAGCAAAGATGTGCAGGCCACTGGAGATGAACAAGTGCTATGTTCCTACCATGTTGAACCTGTCAGTACTGATCCAGCTTCTTCCAGTGGTCTGGAAACAGCGAGGACTCTAATTCATACCCATCTTGCATAGAAGATATGGGTATTACCGGGCTGGACTCTCAGCACATTGCCCAGACAGAGAAGGGCTGCTGCTGTGCAGGCAGAGAGGAGCACTTACGGAATTGTCTCCTCTCAGTTTTGTTCATTAGGATTTTACCATGAAAGCAGTCAGAAAAAAAAATCTCCTGATATTTTAAGTAAGGTTTGACCCTACAGGCTTTGCTAACTTCATTAAGACCTACATAAAAATCCATAGCTCTGGTAGTCAGTCTTCACTGCTTGAGAAGAAGATGAACCCCTGGCTGTCCCAAGGAAAAGTATGGAACGAAGAAGAAAAAAATGGCCCGCTGTCCATTTCTGGCCCGCTGACAACCAGTGAAGTGCTGTCACTACTGCAACCTGAATAAATTGTTAATGTAGATAACCTTTCTTTTATGAACCCACAAATGACCCCAAACTTAACTTTGAAGCTGTGAAGTTCAGCAGCAGAATTCTGATTGCCTTATCATGTCAGGGTATAACCTGACACAGGTTGTTCCTGCATGGTAGGCAACATAGAATAGTTAGAGTTGGAAGGGTCCTTAAAGATCATCAAGTTCCAAGCCCCCAGCCGTGGGCAAGGACACGTCCCACCAGACCAAGTTGCTCAAAGCCCCATCCAGCCTGGTCTTAAATACTTCCAGGGATAGGGCATCTGCAACTTCTCTGGGCAACCTGTTCTGGTGTCTCACCACCCTCACAGTAAAGAATTTCTTTCTAGTATCTAATTTAAATCTCCCCTCTTTCAGTTTAAAACCATTACTCCTCGTCCTACCACTACATTCCCTGATAAAGAGTCCCTCCCCATCTCTGCTGTAGGCTCCCTTCAGGTACTGGAAGGAACATTCCTACTTAATTCTAGGGAATATGTCTACATAGATCATTCAAGGCAACATCTGTCACCCTTAGGAGATATTTGATGCTCCAAACTCTCCCCAGTGTCAGTGGCTGCTGAAGCCACTCAGCTACAGGCTTGATTCCTTTGGGAGAACATTTGGCTGAAATTCCTTGTTAATATCACTTTTAAAAAAAATAAATAAAAATAAATCTGCTTTTTCAAGTCTTAAATCTTTGCCCAGTAGCTTCCCATCTTCAGTTCATGTCCTTATCCCTTGTTTGCTGTCTCTTAAATAAATACAAAACCCAATTTTACTAGAAGAATGCATTTTCATATAAAGGAGTAATGGTGTATGCTATATAAATGTAGTTTAATCTCTTCTTGGGAATGATTCTGGAATTTTACCACAGATTGGGTTGGATTTTTCACACACCCCCTGGTAAGGCAGATGCATGGAGTCTTGGCAATCAATTATGTGAGGCTTTATTGGTAGAGAAATGAAGGCTCTATACAAGCTAGGGGTAAACCCTGTATTTGGGGTGTGGTCCCTTGTGTCCATTTGTCACTCCTGTCCATTTCTGATCTGGTGACAGCATAAAGAGTTTACAAAAAGCCCATGCTTTAGTGAGATTCAGCCTATCTCCTACTTCATTAATGCATGGGATGAGAATACACACTACATTAAGACCTGTTTATGTGCATTCCAGACCTACTGAACCTATTTAATTTCACTCTCCCAGGAACGTGCTCTGGGTCAACACGCACTTTCACCTGCTAGATACAAATTAGAGCACTAAGAAGATGTATCCAGAGAGAAGATTGGGGGATGGGAGGAAAAGGTGTCCCCAGGCTCCAAACTTAGTAAAACGCAGAGGGAGCAGCTGGGATTTTGCAGAACTACACGCAAATGTAGGAAAGGAAGGAAAACTGCTTAAATATCTCCAGATCTCTATCCTCCAAAAGCTTGGGGTGGTTAACTAGGTTGGGGATGGTCTCATTTCTAGGCTGTACCCCCACAAATCAATGCTGCGTCTTGCTCACTTATGATATCGCCTAGTGGAATAAAAAGTAATTGTAACCATAATGCTAACCCTTGAACACTTCTTTATGGTGTGCAGTTTCTTTTCACCAAACCACGCTGCATGCAATATGTCACTGATATTTATATTTTTAAGAATTTCAGAATCCACACTGAAGTGACATCTCCCTGAAGGCAATGTGTGGACCAGAGAGGTGGAAAAAGAGGGACTGTCTTTTCTTCTATAATTTGGGCTACAACTTGGACAAGGAGTAGAAACTCGGTCTTCAGTTTTCACTTATGTTGCAATAGGAATTTAAATGAACAAGGATTTTGGGAGTTCACTCTGTGTGGCCACGTATGTCTAAAAGTGATCCTACTGCTTTGTTATTTGCTTAGGCAAAACTTTTGTCAGTTTTAATTGGAATTCTGTCCACACAAAGTATAAGACAAAGTCTTAAAGCAACAATAGATAGTGCATACGCTAAGATTTAAGGAACCTATATCTGACTGAAAGGTGTGTATCTCTCTCCTGCATTGCATATGAATTAAAGACATAAGACTCCAGCTCAGGAGCCAAAGGTTCTTGCCGTAACTGAGGCACAAACAGCTGTGATCCTAACATAGCAAACTCCCATTAACATCAGCTGAAATTTTGCCTGAGTAAGCTCTGAATACAAACTAAGAAAACTGCAGGCTTTAGCTCCATGTGCACAAGGGGGGGAAGATTGTTGTTCTCATGGAGGAGTGACTGAGTTGTGTTTCAAAAGCATATTTCATCAAATTTGTCCTACTGGACCTACACTGCCCTTTCCAACCTATGAATCTTGCGTTCTAGTAAACATTCCATTCACCAAGGAGAAAAATTCAATCCAAGTAATTCATTTATGAGAAAAAAAACCCAACAAAAAGAAAAAAACCCGAAGAACGCTGCATTTTTTCATATAATCACTAGAAGAATCATTTTATAGTGTTTCCCGTGTAATTACTGCCAGACCTGTTTAGCAAATGTGAAATACTCATTAGCAATTACTTAACTATACATATATTAAAGCTTAATTAGTAAATAAATTAAGCATATAATTAATTGCTTTAATCAGTAGGCTTTTAATATTGTAATTATCACTTGATACATTAAGGGCATGTTAAGAATACTTTTCTCCAAAAAATACATTGTTAATTAATCATTAAAACTTATCTTACTACATGCTCATTAATGTTTTATTACAGATGCTGGGCCAAATTCTTCTCTCAATTACAGCAGAGCTGACTCTGTTGAAGCCAATAGAGCTTCACTTGCATAAATTAAAGGAGAATTTGGTCCTGTTAACTGCATGTAAAATGTTTGTTAGATGGAAATCTGTAGTGCCTCACTCGCTTTAACCCAATAGGAGCAACCTGCCTTTCTTTTACTCAACTTTGCTACAGCTGAGCAGGGTCCTTCTGTAGCCTGGGCTCGGAGGCAGCAAGTTCTAATAACTGGGCAATGAGATGGGATCAGAGAGGTCCAGTTTTATTTCTAGCCCTGCTGCTCCCTATGAATTCCAGGTCAGTGTGTGGACAAGATCTTCACCTCAACTAGTTGCCCAGATGCTCTTTAAAGAGGCAAATAAGTGCTTCTAGGGACCAGCTCCCTTTTTTTCTTTTTTTTTTTTTTTCTTAATATTTACATCTAAAAGAAGTCTAAAGTATCAGGGTCTAAGGACATTAATTTGAAAGGTGGTTATCAGGCCCAGAACTCAAAGGACAGATAAGATGAAACTCAAACACAAACTTGCTGTGGCTATGTTTTTCTTATCCTGGATGTCACTTGTCTATCTGGACTATATAATCACCTCAAGAAAGTGGTTTTTACTTGGCATTTGTATAAATAAGGTATCTGCCATAATGGGCCAAATATGTTTTAGTTAAGTTTTCTTGAGGCAGCTAGAGTAATAATATCATTTGCAGTCTTCATACATAAATGGTCCTATTATGAATTGTTGCAGAGAAAGCAGGGCAGGGAGGGAGGAAGAGCAACTAATTTTTGAGCGAGGGATATCTATTCATAGTTATAGAACACAGTTTTGATGCAAAAACCTTTGAAATGTCAATGTGAAGCCTTCTATGGCTTTCCCTTCACAATGCCATTGGGACTCTGCCATACACAAGCTATTTGCACAGATCCAAAGTCTTGGTTGCATAAATGTAAATGAGGAAACCAAGATTTAGTGACAGCGAGCTTTGGGATGTGGATGTGACATATGGAGTATATTATATGCGTGTGCTCATATCTCCTGGTCTGCAACCTTGACAAAAGCAGGCTGCCTTCTGCTTTGGTGAGAGGAACACCTAGTTTTAGTAGGTGGAAGTTAAATAGCATTTAGTACTTGCTAGGAGGTACTGTACAGGGCCTGCCCAAGATTTGTATTGAAAAACTGATATTCTTGTTTTGGGAGAGCTCCCAAAAGAGATTTCATAAAAACACATTAAAATCTTCATTCCCTCACTAGGACAGCAAAGAACTTAACTTACTAATGCATATATGTACATACTCAATTTCAGTCTTTAAGTGACTTTTTGAGATAGAAAGACAGAACGAAAATATATAATTTAAAATGTTTTAGGGTGAAGCAGATATTTCTTAATATTAATTTACAGCAGAGTGTTTCAGTGCTTTAAGAACGCTATGAACTGATACTCAGCACTGCAAGGCTACCCTAGAATCATCCATGAGTTCTGAAATTGTGATCAGTCCTAAGAAAAATGTCTCTCCTTCAGTCACTTTTCCACTGGAGGAAAGAAGTGACTTGGAAAAAGAACAGATTATGGAGGATGCCTTCAGGAGTCACATTGTGCTGGACCAGTCTATGACACTAACAGGTACTGTCATCTTGTAGACTCATTATGTACCTCTAAACATTTGTGTTGTGGTGACCATTTTCCAAGCATAAAAGAGAATAAGCATGATGAATCTTTCTGAGATATCCTTCCCTAAGTTTAGAGGCCAAATCTAAACAAGGTTGCTAGGGAATCTTGACATCCACCAAGGGAATTCTAGGGCAGGTGGAGCTCACAGAGCTTTTGGCAATGGAAATTGTGTTACCCAAGGGGTAAAGTGGAGGTTTCTCACTTATGTGGTACTCTTAATGGATTTTCGAGTTAAGCTCCAATGGCAAAATGGCTAAAGCTTCCCAGTTCCCTCACCATAATGGGGAAGTATCAAAGTCAGAAAGCAAACCCTTTTGAGTTTCCCTGGATTAAATTCTTTAATCAAAAGCTAAAGATACAGGCTTGATGGAAATAAGTTTATAAACAATTCTGGTGCAGAGTTAAGATTAAAATCTGAGATTCTTATTGGTAAAGAATTCCATTCTTCATGTTTCTGATGAATTATTTCTGTGATAACTTCTGCTGTAAAAAATTCTAACATTTTGTCCTATCCTGAAGGCACCAGCGTCATTCTCATGTATGATGCATAGATGGTAACTTTGCAGAATATGTGTAGACAGAAATGATTTACTCCTCTTTAAATTTTCTTTAAAAGATATTTACTTTTGACAGGAGCAGAAGATTCGTTAAAGCTTTTTTTTTGTTTTTTAAGTATGCAATATTTGAAATAATAAACTAGACAATATAGGTGAAAGTACTTTGGTACTATGAGCCACATATGCCTCACCATCCTTACTCAAGGGGATTCTAACAACATTGAGAAAACACTCCTGTAAGAAATTGAATTTGTCTGTTTTGGTAGTATTTCCTTCTACTTATTATGACTTCGAAGGTAGACATGGTTCACTGTAGAAATCATGCAACCTTAACAGCAAAATAAATTTGATAGAATTGTGCTGGCAATTTCCTTAAAACAAGCAAATAAGTAATATTGGTTTGTGTCCTGCCAGAGAAAAATGGTTATTATTTTCATGTTATAATCTACACTATTTTAATGAATTCATGTCCATGTCATAAGGAAAGGTTACATTGGTTGAAATGAATTTAACTAAACTGATTCAGATTCTTAATATAGACTTGCTTAAGCTGGTTTCATGCATATTCAAATATATGTGAATGTATTTATTAGCTCAGCTTAAAGCAGTAAATCACTAACAAACAAAATCAAAGTAGGCAAGAGTTAAATAAGTATAAAATGGCCCAGACTGGGGATCTGCTTCAGGTAAATTTTATAATAGAAAGTAATTTCAATTAAGCAAATGCAGCTTTTTTTCAATGCTCAGAAGGTCTGTAGAGATACTACAGTAAATCAATATTTTCTGAGTAATTGTATATGTTATAATTTACAAGACAAAACAGCTATGCTGGCTGTCATGCACAGTTAGGATGATTTAACAATATCCGCTTTGTGTGGGAAAAGCAATATACTGGGAGAGTGGACTCTGTTTCCTCTTTTCCTGATTATTTCAGCAAAGCTAATTTAAGGATTGCTAGCCGCTGCAGTTACGAAATTCCCCATGTGTGTGTTGTACAAATACAGTCGAGTAAAGTCCCAGCTTGCAGGCTTCAGCCATTTTGTCGTCAGAGGCTACAATCTGGTCTACCTCACTTGGGCACCTCATTTGCATCAGCATTTAACTGCCTATTGAAGCAGGCTTCCCAAAGGAAGCTCCGAAACTTTCCGCACAGGCACCGGAGACGCGTGCCTTTGAGGGTCTCCGGAGGGACAGCCTCCCTGCCTGACTTGTGTACCTAAACTCAACCAGGTGGGACTTCTCTGTAGGCTTTCAAAGGCACGTCGCTCTCTTTTTTTAGCTGTATATGGGGTTTGAGCACGTGCTTCAGAGTGCTCTGCTGCTCTGCCTGACTAACGCAGAGGTACAAGTCAGGTACCTGGGGTACGGGGAGGTGGCAAAGGGCAACCCCCAGCAATGTCCACCACAGCTTTCATGTTTTGTCTTCACCCTGGCTTGTGAAGAGTTTACTTTTGTTCTTCACCTTGGTATTTCTTAATCAAAAGGACTTGTCCTGGAGTAAAGGTACGCGTTTCTGTCTGGCTCAGATGGAAAAACTACCGTGTGTGCTGTTAAAAGAAGGATCCCAGGTGGACCTGAGTTTATCTCAGATGATGTGCTACCGGTGCACTGGAGTTTCCAAAGGGTGCCAGGGGAAATTTTAGAGTCCAATTCAGGTCGCGGTTTGAAGTGAAATAGGTTTTCATTCATAATCACCACATCTATATGTTTGTGGATGTCACCAGTGGAGGCAATAAGAAAAAGAGCTATAAACTTATAAAAAGAAGCGTTTTATTCCTGCCCTTGTCGCCACATGCACTGGAAAGGAACCATATTGGCTCTTTTTTAGCTAGTAATGTCTAATGCAGGAAGACAGGAATAAGCAGAGTAGAAAGCACCTGTCAGCTCTATTTCCCACTCTCCTTGATTAGCATGAAACATTAATAGGGCTCTCAGAAATTCTGGTCTGAAATGGGCTTTGCTTGAAAACGTGTCTGCCTTTACTGCACAAAAGCCGCTGTCATTAAAAAAGGGCAGATAACTAAAGAAGACTCTTTCTTGAAATTTATACCATTTTTTCATACAATGACAAATTATTTTAATAATGGGAATCGCACACTCTGCCATTTGTATAATGTTTCCCATAAAATTCTCCCATTAAATTTGCTCCTCTACTTGACTCATATCTTTTTTAAAAAATGACACACACAAAATGATACATCACGCATTCTTACAAAGAATTGGAAGTGAACATACTGTAATGGGTTAACATACGTTTTAATAAAATTTTCATTGTTGCACATTTCACTTTTCGGTACTGAGAGCTAGGGCTGTACCAGTAACCCCAGGCGATGCCTTAGGATAAAACAAATCATATGGTAGTGAACTATTTTCACCTATTTATCCTTCTACTGAAAATATATTCATAAATACAAAATGAAGCTCAGATACGTA
>KZ506118.1:186995-264895 GCA_002844005.1 Limosa lapponica baueri
AATAACAGGAGAGCCCACACCTGCCAGCCAGTTTGCTGTGAACAACATACTTTATCCAAAGGTGCCAGAAATGGCAACATCTAAAAGATGTGAACGGAGTCATAATGGAAAGAGAGGTCAGGACTGGAGGAAGAATACCAGGGAGCACTGCAAAAGCTCTTTAGGGGGGGAAGATGTTTAATTGAGATGTTGTCCAGGTTGACCAGAGTGAATTTACTAAGAGGATGAAGTAAGTGTTTAACTAAGTTCAGATCAGGGGTTGAATCAATGTTTGTGAAATTCTTATTTCATGTGAAAAGGTTCAAATAGCCCAACACTGCTGAAATTTAGTTATTTTTATTTTCTTAAGCTCTTGTGGTGCTCAATTAAAGGAAACTAGTTTGAAAGCAAAATGTACAGAAACAGGACACTCTTCCACCATATTGCCTTTTCAAAGCAAAAGTTGAGACATTTTATAGCAAATGCATAGTGAGAAACAACAGTATATACCCCTTAGCACTTCTAATCATCCTTAATCTATCTCTCATCCTATCATACTTTCTTTTCTTCCCCCTTAAGGCATTGAAGCCAAAATTCATCAGCATCTGCCCACACCAATTGATAAAGTTCCCATTGAACCACTCCCATTCATCCAGTCACATTTTCATGTTTATTCAGAATATCTCTGGTTCACACATCTCTTCCTATGATATCTCTGTGGTTTTATCCCACCTCTATCTTGCCACATCTCTTGCTGGCCATTCTTAGAACTCCCAGGCTTTACAAAAATGTTTTTTATTCTCTCCCCTCAAACGTATTTACCCCTCAGGCTCAAAAATCTATCTGAAAACCACTGTTTCTACACTCACTATTTTAAGAAGTTTTTTTCCTAACAAAATGAAACTATCTAATGGATGAAAAGGAGTAACCACATAAAACTATGGACATGAACATAAGAGCTAGAGACTTTACCTCTTAGCATATGGAGCTTTTACCTATATCAGTACCTCCCCAAAACCATGTTCTTTTTTACTTTTAGTACTCAGAAAGAAGGAGCATATTGTTTATCAATTCTCTTAAGCAAATTTTAATTGGAAGTTCTTAACAGAATTTGGGATGACTTAATATGGGAAATTGTGGAATGCTATGAACAATTACTACTCTAAATCACTGGGGATTTATGAGCTTGAATTTATTAAACATTATGAGATCCTAAGACATTGCAATAATAGTGTCATATATAATATGTCTAAAAAGATGGACCCTTGGTCAGTTCTGAAATATTACATTCCTCTCCAACACTCGTGAGGAGGAACGAAGGGAAGACTAAGTGTCTTATGCCAATAGCTAGTACTATAAGCACTATGGGACAAGTCTTAACAAGCAGGCTACAAAATTTTATTTGATCTTTTCCATTTAAATTGTCTGGATGTAAAAAAAAAATAAATACATTGCCAGAACTGGATTTTTCTGAAGGACTAGTTAAACATGGCATCCATCACAAGCATTAAAACCATTTCTAATTAATAACTGGAAGTTTAAGGAAAATAAAGAGAAAAATAGAAAGACAAAATAAAAGAAGATAAAAAATAAAATAATGAAAAAAGGGTATAAAAATATTTTTGTCTGCCTTTCTCTGTTTTATTTCAAAGGAGAAATATTCACCTGGAATTTCAATACAATTGTTCATCAAAGTAGCCTGTCTGATATGGACACTCTAGGATTTGTTTTCCCCTTGTTAATGCAACAACCCTCAATCTTGGTGCAGCCTCTGGGTGCAACAGAAAAAAGAATAAGAAATAGTAAAAACAGTTTTTAGAAAGAGAAAGAGATAGGATTGGGGAACAGCAAGAAAAGCAACTCTTGCTTGAGGGATTAGCTTTATATAATTCTGTCAAGTCAATTGCATAAAACTTTTCAGCTGGTAGTTTTTACATCCAAGCCACACGTTTCTTTCCTCCAAGCAGTCAGTCACCAGGTCATACTGAACAGAAGATTCTTTACAGTGGCAACTCTTTAATTAATTGACTGCATATTAGCACCCTCAGAAATTGTATTACATGCCAAATGGATGACGTGAAAAATATGTATTGGGGAGAACTACTCCACTGGCATCATAAAGAGAAATAGTAAAATAAATAGCAAATAAGGTGCAGTCTGTTTAAGGAACAGTCATGTTATTTTCTCAGGCCAGCTGCCCCTGTCAAGCCCACTTTGTTGTACACTCTTTTCTTCCATTCAGGGTGTAAGCACATAAATAAACTCTAAATCCTCTCAATATAAAAAAAAAAAAAATAGTGCTTCCTTAATTAGAGGTGCCCAAGGACATTTTCTATTGGTCTTCATCAATAGCAGCAGTTTGGGTCTCACAAAAATTTATATATTGGATCATTCCCTACTTGCTCTGCTGAATTAGGAGCTCCATTATATTAAAAATGTATTTCAAGAGAAGAAAGAAACTGAACAAGATGCTTGATTACACTAGAACTGTTATTAACCAGTGTTGCTTTCGGGCCAGGGGATTGGCACCGCATGGCTAGATATTACAACACATTATTTCTCAAAGCCTGGCCTCAAAGTGTGGCCCGGATAACTGTGTGTGGTACCCAGGTGCCTTATGTAGGGCACAGGGAGAAGTAGGTCTACTGTAAGATTATATCCTCTTCTGATAGGATCCAGAATCACAGCTGCTCTGAGCTGGAGCTGTGTAAGTCACTGTGCTGGGAAGGAGTGGCACCAAGTTAGCTAAAAGGGGAAATGCTGCAGACAGAGCCATCTCTGGGGACTAGGGTATTTGGGAATCGCCCAAATTGGGATTTGCAACCCAAAAGCCTCACCTGGTATTAGGCTTGGATCCACAATAACCTAGCTGTGATTTGGTAAATCCAAAGTCCAGGATGCTCAAATCTTACATGGCAAATGAGTTAGAGATTTCGTTATATTGGACAGAGATGTGTGAAACCCACCTATGTCTCATATTCTGTTCCCTTATACAGTTTCTGTGCCACATGATTCAGTAATCTACAGCCCAAACATCTCCAGACACCTGAATAAACTTTCACAGGTTTTACAGTCCATTGCAGAATCTGGCCCTTGGTCATATCTGTCAAAAAAATTAATTTCTGCCATTTTTAATGACTTACAGATGAGTAATAATTTCGGAAGCCTCTCATTTAATAACAGGAAAATATAATTTCCAGTAAGAAAAAGATACAAATGAACTGCAGGACTGTTGGGATGGAACATACTGAACAGGAAATTTTGATTATAGAGGCAGTAACTTCTGGTTACTGACTGAGTATTTACCAAATATTCAAACAGCCTCTGCAGATGTGTCACCACTGCTCACATCCCCTAAGATCAAAGGGGTTTTTTTGGCTTGTACTGATTTTCTGCAACCACATCTGCATGGTTTATCCGTCCAGGTTTTCATTTGCTGAAAGGCAGTTGTAAGTGGCACTCTGTCTGGAAAATGCAGAGAGAGATGGGGGGGAAAAAAGGGCTTCCAGGAATGGAACAAAACCAAATTGAGGACAACATACCCTTCAACGGAGTCCAGTATGTTCTCCCTTGGAGCGCTAATTGAGTGCAACCCAAGAGAACCTGGCCACAACAGATTCTGTCCTCTAATGTGCACCCTTCTGTTGTGGAGTGATTTAGGACATGTTCGTCACTGTGGTTAAGGGTAAATGCCAGGAAACAAAGATTAATTTGGACAAGAGACAGTGTGACTTCTTTTCAGAGTCTGGCATAGAGCATGTAACTGGAGAGTCTGCCAATTGTTTGCCAATCGATATCATTAGATTTCCTGATCTTCCTCCTTGTCTTAAGCATAAGGAATGCAAACGTCGAGACCACTGAGAGCCTGGCAGAAGTAGTATACAAGAGTAGTATTTTTGTTTATGCCATGCTGTTGCTGGTTGACTCTGGTAGGCAGATAAGCACCATGCAGCTGCCCACTCACTTCCCCTATCCCCCACCACCGATGGAACAGGGGAAGAGAAAAGGGTTGTTAAAACCCATGGATTGAGATAAAAGTAGTTTAATATACAAAGGAGAAGTGGAAGAAGAAAGAGAGAAAACAAAACAAGTGATGCAAAGACAATTACTCGCCACCTCCCATGGGCAGACTGATGCACAGCCAGTCCCTGAGCAAAAGATGGCTCACCTCCCTAAATCCCCCTCCTCTTCCTTTTTATTGCTGAGCATGACACTGTACGGCATGGAATATCTCTTTGGTTAGTTTGGGTTGTCTTCCCAGTTGTGTCCCCTGCCAACCTCTTGCACGCACTCAATCTACTCACTGGGAAAGCACAGTGAGAAATGGAGAAGGCTTTGACACTTGGGAACACTGTTCAGCAATAGTTAAAAGATTAATGTGTTATCAGCATTGTTTGGTCAGAAATCCAAAACGTGGCACCATACAAGCTGCTATGAGGAAAATTAACTCTGTCACAGCCAAAATCAGTACACATGTAAAGGCTGTTTCAACACTGGGTGTGACAGTGCTCTACCAAGGGCACTCTGAATCTCATATCTTACCTGAGAATCGCATCAGACATCCATTGAGGAAAAGCCCACCTACAATTACCAACTGGTCCTGTGGCAGGTGATACCAGGTCCCTTGCAGGAAAGATATCTGCACCTGTGAAAAGAAGGACGTGAAGTCATCCTTTCTGCTACGTGTCATCACCACAGGCTTCATTTTGTGGCGATTCTTCTGAAAAATCTGGTGCCTTTTCAGATACGCTAAGGTATTCAAGATATCTGTGCGGATTCACTGAATACGACATGGTGTGTAGAAGACCTGAGCCTATCTGCAGCTTTAGCGGGCATTGAGGCAGCTCATGCAGTCTCATATGGCCCAAATACCTGTGAGGGAATCACATCCTGTGAGAATAAATGGATTGATTGATGGAGGTGCAAATACTGGCCAAGTGCATCCTGTGCTACACCCTAAACGATGGATATACTCATATTTTCTTCCTGTGAATAGCTGCCATGTTGCTCATAGTCAACCCCGATCTGAAGATCCTTCAGATCTGAAGATCTGAAGATCCTTCTAGAGTGAGTGAATGTGAAGGGGAGGGACTTCTTAGGCTGAGGACCTTTCTGGAGGCTTCTTTGTGCAGCGTTGCAGCTGTAATTCACATGTCTGCTACCAGGCTATGGTAAGTATTCTGTGCCTGTGTACATTAAGTCAGATTTTAAGTCAGATTTACCTTTCAGGCAGACGTTTTGTTCCAAGTGGAGATGTGTCATTTCTCCTAGGTGAATTTTCATACTCAGAAACTCAGATTTTGGCAGGCATGGCTTTCTCTACAGCATAAACCATAGCAAAGGGACACTTCAATAAATATGTAACAGTGACTAAGGTGGGATATCTGTTTTACCCAAAGACTCCAGCCAGGGAGTGGATAAGTGAATTTTGTCTAAATGTCATATTATAAACTGCTTGTGGTTAGGAGAAGAAAGCACTTTAGCACAGGATTACTTAGGAAATTACTTATATTGATATATTTAGCATCATTACCGTGTACCAAGAGGTCTTTAGTATCTTTTATTCCCCTTAAAAGCAATTACTAGCCTTTCAGCAAATATATTTGTGATTCAATATTTAGGCATGAAATATACCAATATATATGGTAAGCCCTAGTAACGGATGGTAATAAAAGTGAAAATGTCTAACAAACCAGTTGCTGACTTCTGTCAGCAAATCTCTTTATGTGTTAGATGATCTTGTCTCTTGGTCATTGAACAATGTGGCAGATTTTACCCCACAATGGCCCAAGATGGGTCAAACTGAGATCCCCAGAGTGAGCAGTACCCCAAGGGGGTCACATTCTGATAATGTCTTTTTCGGGAATGATATATACAGATAGAAACTTTCTATCAAGGACCACACAGAGGGCTGTTTAGTCAAAGGGAATATAGAATCATAGAATGACAGAATTGTTTGGGTTGGAAGAGACTTCTAAAGATCATCTAGTCCACACATACCCCTGCTGTAAGCAGAAATAGCTTTCACTAGATCAGATTGCTCAAAACCTCATCCAACCTGACGTTGAACATTTCCAATGATGGGGCATTCACAACTTCTCTGGGCAACCTTTTGCAGAGTTTCAGCATGCACATCATAAAAAATTTCTTCCATATCCAATCTAAACCTACCCTCTTTCAGTTTAAAACCATTGCCCTTTGTTCTGTTACTACAGGCCTTGGTAAAAAGTCTTTCTCTGTCTTGTAAATCCCCTTTTTATATATTGAAAGGCTGCAATAAGGTCTTGCTGGAGCCTTCTCTTCTCCAGGCTAAACAACCCCAATGGTCTCTTTACTTACAGGAGAGGCGTTCCAGCCTTCTGATCATTTTCACGTCCCTCCTTTCTACCTGCTCTAACAGGTCCATGTCCTTCTTATATTGAGGACCCTGGAGCTGGATACAGTACTCCAGGTGGGGTCTCATGAGAGTGGAGTAGAGTGGGAGAATCCTCTCCCTCAACCTGCTGGCCACACTGCTTTTTATGCAACCTAGGATATGGTTGGCTTTCTGGGCTGCCAGTGCACACTGTTGGCTCATGTCCAATTTTTCATTCACCAGTATCCCCTGGTCCTTCTCAGCAGGGCTCCTCTCAAACAATTCATCCTCTAGTTGATTGATACTGAGGATTGTCCCAAGCCAGGTGCAGGACCTTACACTTGGCCTGATTGAACTTCATGAGGTTCACAGGGGCCCATATCTCTAGCATATGAAGGTCCCTCTGGATGGTATCCCTTTCCTCCAGTGTATCAACTGCACCACTCAGTTTGGTGTCATCTGCAGATTTGCTAAGCCCATTATCTATGTCACTAATAAAGATATTAAGTAGCATTGGTGCCAGTATGGACCCTTGAGAGACACTACTCAATACTGGTTTCCACTGGTTTCCCTGGTAGTACAGGGCCAGTAGACCTTCTGGCTGTGCTAAATACATGGTTTCCACAGTCTAGCTCTCCAGTTTTGGGTTGCCCTGGTTCCCTGAAAGCTGGTACAAACACTATGAAATGAGGCTACAGAATCCCTGTGGTGCCAAAAAGCCTGTTCCTATTAGTCATATTGCTTTACATTCATATTGCCATAATACTAGGGCAGACGTGATTTGACAGGGATATTCTGGACAAAGAATCTCTTCTTTGATGAGTATAATCGTATCTTGTGTTAATGAAATTATTATATACATTTTTCTCTTATTTTGAAGGCTTTTGTTAAAAAAATTTAAAAATTTTTTCAGTGACTATTTCTAGCTCATCCACATAAAACCAAAATATGCTTTGCTGTAACTGGGATCAAATCAGTGCCTGACTTACATCAAGATAGTTAACAATTTTCTGACTCTGCTTTCCATCAAACATAATGGTGAGGTATAAATTATTCAGCTCCATAATAAACCTTTCCAGCGAGTTACAATCATTTTTCCAAATCAGGAAAATATCACTGATGTGCTATAACCATTACAAAAATTGTTTAAATTTCTTTAGGGTGTATAACAATTCTTCTTCAAATACCCCCATTTCTGTCATGAATCTTTCCATATTACTGGAAGGATCTTCTTATTACTTTTTGCACTAATCAAGACCATCAAAAGTAATTTGTCTTATTTTGGGTAATCCTTACATGATATGTGGCTACAATGGATATTCCTTTATCAGTTAAGTCCCTAATTTTTTGTCATGATGGGATTTTTGAATAATAATATACATTATGCTCTGATGTAGCTGCACAAAATGGAGTTAAGTAGATGGGCCAAATTCCACTGAAGTCAACAGAAGCTCTTTCAGCCTGAACTGGACAGACATCCTGTGATCTGTTTGTGTGTATTGCCTGGATGTGTAGCTATCAGAAATAATCTTCACACAGTAATAAACAGCACTGATATTGGGCTTTCAGAGTGACCATTACAGACCCTAATTCATAGGCCAGTGAAAGTATTGTGCCATGATTCTGGTTCTTTGCCATCCATAGTTTCTTTTCAAAACCAGGTTTCTGGCTGAGAGAGATACAGGACGGATCAGCCAGCTAAGCTTGAAATTGTGAAAGATTGTCATGCAACCATGCAATACCAGATCTATGACACAGCTACTTAACATCCGGTCTTCATGTATTCCCTATTTGAAATATTCAAGTGTCAAGGGTCGGACATTCAGAAATCTGTCAAGATACTTACATTAAATGATGACAGGAAAAAAATATTTTTTTCTGGACTTCATTCTTTCTTGATTTCCTTATCTTCCCTTAGTATTGCAAAGCTATTCATTGCCAATTCAAAAATTCTTGAAACCAAAATATTTTCATTATTATATCAGACTTATAGATTCAGCTATAATATAATTGAATACTTATATACAATTACATGTATGTGTGTGCAGTGAAACCACCCTACTAGTTGAATGGTGAGAATTGGTACCATTTCTCTCCATCTAAAGTATGTGGAACATGTTTTCATTTACTCCTTGGGTGAATCATCAGACATCTCTTCTAATGCCATCTATCTCTAGTTCTCCTTGGAGATCTGGCCTTTCTACATCCCCCCCATATTTTGACTTATTTTACCTTGGAGGTTTCTCCTTACTGTTTTTTCCCTCTCTGGCATGCCTGACTTCCTTGCTGTACCTCTGCCTGTACAGCCTCAATATTGCTTTTTATGTTTTTTGCATGTCATACACAACAACTTCTCACATGTTCTTTTTGACATCCACATCATTTAGCCCTCATTGCAGCTTTTACAATCAAGGCATCTTTAAATCCTCATGTCTCCTAACTTGTCTTCAGATAGTGACTGAGTGACCATCCCATTCCTGAAGAGGGGTTTGATTTTTATCTCCAATAAGAAACTATGAAAGAGAGTTGGACATTTTGGTGATATAGGCTTGTGACTTCAGTGTTATTCCCCATCACAGGAGATGGCAGACCTTTCAGATGCAATCAAAACTTCAGAATATCAAAAGGAAGAATTCAGAAACCTGAGAAGCTAATTCAGAAGGAAATAGAGGTTAGATTGACAGGAAAAGTATTATTAACTTCAAGGAGAAACACAAAACTTCATCGTGGTCAAGACAAATTTGCAGAAGCATCTAACAATATTTTGTTATTAAGCCTTAAGGATTGGTTTTAGTAGTTAAGATTAAAAAAAGAGTAAATGCTTCAAATTTCAGTTGTTACTATAGGATTTTGTCAGCTCTTAAAATGATTGGGGCTGATCACATTAATTTTTACCTTCTTACTGAAGTAATCAGATTTGGGTATGGATTACATTCTATCAAAATATACTTAGACCAAATTCATTTGCAACTGGCTTATGCTCCCTAGATATGCAGGAAACAAGCCATTTTTCTGACTCTCACTAAGTTGACCCATACGTTAATTCACATGTATTAAATTGACACCTTTCTCATCCAAATTCACAATGGATTCTTTGTTAGATTAGAAAAAAAGGCTTGAATAAACCCAAGATGTGTCTTCATAAATATTAGAAATATTGCAAAGGGAAATTCTTTATCTTTTATCAGCATTATACAATAACTGCAGAGCCAGTACATTTTGTATCATGGGGAAAAGGATCACAACAGTATGAATGACTTGAATTACCTTGGGTATTTCGCTAGCTATAAAGCGATTTATTCCTTATTGCTGGAAGGTAATACTTGTGCTGAAAAATGGGACACAATGCTTAATTGAAATTTTTTTTTATGTACATAAAGGCTGCTTACATTTCTTAGAACTGAATAGCATAAGAATGCATCAATACTGAAGTACACAGAGTGCTGTCACTTACTGTTACTATGGGGGAAAGTATTGAAATAATTTTGCACATAATGAATGATCTTGGGGATGTTCAAAAAGGCCAAGGGAAGCAGAGATTTCAGTCAACATAACAGATGCATAGCTGTTGTCCCATATAGAGCCAATTACATCCTCACAATTACAATTTTCAAAGTAATTTCTAAGACTTCTGATTATGAGTCTGTAGACCTTAGGTACAAAAGATGTGTATGGTACTGTTATATGTATCTCAGTGTTTCTCCCTTGATAAAGGTCCCTTTCTGGAGAGAGCAAGTTAAACCACTTTTGTGAAGGGGATTTTCACAGAGATTTTCATAAGAAATCCAGATGGGTAAGGAGATTCAAAAGCATAAATTTCTAATTTTGTAAACACTGGATGGGATGTACTCAGCCTAATTGACGTACTTCACACTTGCCTGGTTTATGTTCCTAGTCTTTGTTGGATGGCTCTTCTCTCTGGAGGCTTGAGAAACTCCTATCTAGAAAGTTTAGAAAGACGAAGCATTTGGTATTTAAAGTTTGTTTAGTGCAGGCAGGTTTGATCTCATCCTTTGTTACTGACGACATTGTGGATCCTCTATGTGTCAGGCACAATTAACAGATCCCCTGTCTTCAGAAATGAAATTACTTTGGATGCCTGTTTAACGAGAAGACTGACCATTTAATTATCAGGGCCACAAAACGGAAAAGAAGATCTAGTACATTACCAGATTATCAGATTCTGCCAAAAAGAGGGTATCAAAGTTGCACATAGTTCTTTGCTTTTTTCATAAAAGAAATGGCAAAATATACATATATCAACATCTTTCTATGTAATATTGTGATTCTAAACAGGCCAAGAGGAGTATTTTGAATTTTATATCCCTAAAACCTGCTTGTCTTTTCTAAGACAGAACAGAATAACAATTATTAATAAGACTAAACATAAAAATATGTGGTTCCATAGCTACATTTTCTGCTCCTAAATAGGTTGTAAATTAGAATAAAACCAGAGAAGTATTTTATATATATACTTGTGTATCGAAATAGATTGAGATTTATACACAGAGGTAAACTCCATTTAGCACTGCATTGTTAGCAAAGTATTTCTAAGTGTTATCTGATTTCCTGCTGGTGGAAAAGAGAATGTTTCACCATCTCTACTGTAGCTTTATTCATTTTTTTTACTCTTCTAAATATTAAAATGCACTGAAGTGCAAAACCACAGATTTTGCATTCACTCCAGAAGTTTTTTAGTTTTACTGCTGGAAAGTACTGGATGAGACATAGAGAGCAATAGCAATAAAAAAGTAATAATAATAAAGCCTAAGGAGTAATTTTATTCAAGATATACAAGATACTCTTAGCATATTACATTAAAATGTGTAATCTGTGATATCACTGCTTTCATGTATTTCCAATGATGGCTGCATATAGACTGGTGAAGATAAGCGTGTAGATAATGTAGATATTATAAATCAATAGACAGATAGAGTAAACAGGCAAGAAAAGCTCTGTGAAATACAGTCAAGATAGGTACAACATTTGCAGAATGAATGATCCTCAAATGGCATTGTGTTCTTAAAAAGGTGAATGAGGAAAGTTTCAAATTCACCCATCAGACCTTTTTTTTTTAATTCTAATCAAGCATTTCTTGGGCTGAATGTACTATGAATGAAAAGGATTTTGCTTTCTGATATGTACATTTAGTGTTTGAACTGTAGAACCCCAAAACAATATACCTTATCAGCAATTTATTAGCAAATTGGTGAGATATTGCTAGTGTTTTCACCTGGAGAAAATACTTAGATTTACAGGAGGTTTACTTTACTTAACTACCCTCCTATTAAGGATTACAAAAATAATCTGAATATTTCAGGGGTGAGCTTAATTTCAAAGTGCCTGTGACTATTGCTTACATGTAAAACTTAGAGTGTTGTACCTGGAGCTAGAATTTGACCAATTTAAATTTTATTAGTCCCAGTATTTCTACTGGGACTACACTTTCACTTTGAAAGTCAAACATGTTTCAAGAATATTGGAGCAGTTTAGTAATGTGTTCAGTCACAGATAATTTAATCAGATCATAGATTTAATTAAATGGTATTCACCACTCTTTTAATGTTAACATTATCATCACTAATTATGTCAAGAAGTGGATTGAAGAAACATTTGCCAGAGACAAAATAAAAAAGACGAATTCTGTAACTTTATCCTCAGCAAAGCTGGATTCTGGCATCAGGGTAAGCAAAGGAAACAGCAGCTTTCAGGGCGCAGTACAAGCAAGACTACAGCCTGAAGAAAGTAGAGGTGGAAAAATTATTGCTACAGCCATTGGGGTATGGCTAATTTCTAAAGGCAAAAGATAAGACTTATTTGTTTAAAGATGCCTGCACGGAGCTGGCAGACACTGGAGACCAGTACCCTCAGAAACAGCCATTGCAGGCTGCAGCACCTAAAATGACATTACACATCTATGTTTATCAAAACACCACCAGAGAAAGGAATCTAGCTAGCTCTTATATTTGATTTCTACAGTGTAGGTAGATACCTAGCATGTCTGTCTGCCATATATGTGAGCTACTTCAGGTAGTCTGATGACCAAATTTAGTCTACTTAAACTACTTGCACCATTTCCATTAATTTCAAAGGTGCTTAAAAAAACTTTAATTTAATGGAAGAAGGGATTCTAATGGAAGAAGTGTTAAAAAATGTAGAAAAGATTTTCAAGTGAGTACCCAACTTCCACTAGCATCAATGGAAGTTACTATTGATTTTGAAAATTTCATTAGTCCTTATCTGCATCATTAGTAGTCTATAAAAATTCCCAAAATCTATTACTAAAAGTCCAGATCTAGCAAAAAATCAATAGATTAAACTCCTCCTCAATTAAACCACAGGGTAAACATATTATCTTATAAAATGTCAATAGCTTCGGACAGAACCCGATCCAAAATTTTGTAAATGCTACAGTTTCCATCTTCTTTGTTCTGGGATACAGGGAAAAAATGTCTACAATAGATCAGATGAATTAATAGATCATCCAAATCCTTAAGAGATAAGCACCCTTCAAAAAAAACCCAAAACTTCCCCTACTTTCCACCCACACATTCATTCTTATGAAGCAGTGTTTAGTGCTTAACATGGTGCAGCTGTTAAACACACCCCTGCCTGGCTGAAGCCCTGTATGCCAAGTTAAAGCTCCAGAGACATTTTTTATCTCTGAATTGTATATGGATCCATAATGGAAGCCCTGGACTCCATATAGCCTTAAATGTAACATCATGAACGTGATGTCCTTATAAGTCAGCAGTATTTCTAAACTTTTACAAAGGGCAAACATCACACTCAAATTACTGGAACCGTTTGTATTTTCTTGCTTGACTATAATGTTAGATGTATACATTATTTATTAATGGAGGATGGATTTTTCTTTTGATTAAATGCTACTGTTACTTTAACAAACAGATATGAGATCCCCAAGCTCTCAGTGTGTAGGGAATTTTGTCCACGCATGCCATGCCAATGGATTGTCAGTAATGGAAAGTGACGGACTGTGGAGGGGAAAGGGTTTTGCTGAAATACCCTTACTTTCATGGTAATCTACCAGCTACAAATGCTTATCTCAAAGGACCACACCTTGCTATAATTGCTACATTTTGTCTGAAACTGTAAAACATTGTTCTCCCTGCCAAAGCCGTTGAGAATAAGGTCCAATGTTTTAATGTTAGAACACAACACCCCCCCAACAATGTATTTTAATTTAGAATTCAATAATAGAGAAATTCAGCTTTGAATAAATAATCTAATAGTGTTGTAGTGTATTGACAGATCTTTGATATTCTCCCAATGGGTGAGCTAACTGTAGGATACTATTGTAGCCAGATTGCTATAAGATAACAGATACATGAAAGCAAATAAACAAAAGAAATCCCAAGAGAACCCTGTCCATTCTACTTCATTCTATTTCATAATGATACTACAGTAACTTATTTTTTTTACTTCTGGGTTATGCACCTGAGTGATCTCAGTTTTGATTACTGTTTTCCAGATGCAGCTTCACTGGGACACTTTGCAATACCTGAAAATTGTTACCATAGCCCTGTCTTGACACTGGGGTTGTGATTCATCTCACTTGATTTCAATTTCACTTCAATTTCATCTCACTTGATGGACAACTCCAGAAAGTGAGTAAGCTGCTAAATGTTTTTCTCTGTGTTAATTAGCATCTGGAACTGCCTATCTTTCTGCTTTATACCAGTTAGACATAATATATATACAGAGAGAGCTAATATATTTGCCTTCTCTGGAGATATTCCAAACCTGCCTGCGCACGATCCTGTGCAACTTCTTCTAGGTGAACCTGCTTTAGCAGGGATGTTGGACTAGATGATTTCTAGAAGTCACTTCCAACCCCTACCATTCTGTGATTCTGTGATACCTAATTGTCTAACTTTTAAATGGCTAAATTTTGCAGAGTACTGACTGCACATGAAAGTATCATGCTCATTTCATTAAAAAAAGTACTTCAAAACATCATGCCAAAATGATCCTTCTTTTTTTTTTTTTTTACAAACCTACTACTTCTTGATGTTTATTGTTTAATATTTGAGCTATTTTTAATAATTTAATAACATAAAGCTTCATTCAGTTGCAACATTGAGTCATCATCTTTTGCTTAAGTACGAAACGCTTTACATCCAGGTAACTGGGTAACCAGCAACCTTGTTTTCTACAAGGGAATTAGCTGGTTCCAAAAAACTATTGTCTTTCCTACATGAGCCTGAAGTGCAGCTCTCCTGCAAAATGAAAGCATTCCTATTAGCTGGCCTAAACTGAAAAGTTCTCTCTATGTCTAATATGTAATACACAGATTCAAAAGTGTGAAAGGCCATAACAAAGAAGATGGATGGCAGCCTCCTCACCGCTAGAGCAGGAAGGCTCATTATTATCACCAAGTTGTCACCCAGAGGATACAAATAACAGAGTATCAGACAATGACATTCATGATTGAAATTCTGAATATTCTGAAGTAGAATAAATGACATCTTTGGCTATGTAAGGGTGATAGCAGTTGCTGCCCTCACAGCAAGACTATTTGCATATAAAAAGTTACATGGAAACTAGGAGATAAAAGATTCAACAAAGGAGCACATTTATTATAAGCTGAAAGTCAAAGTTGGAGTATAGTAAAAATACCAGGGATAACAAAAGAAAGTTTACTGTGTAACCAGCTAAATTCTAGATGAGTTGATTTCCTACATCTAATTCTAAGAGCAGAGTTGAAAACAGTCAAAGCCAAGCAAGAGAGTTCCAAATATCAGACGTCAAAAATTTATGTTTTTCTTAGCCCTCAGAACTGCACCGGAATTTGATAAATAAACCTATTCCAGTCCCATTATCTCTTTTCACAGTATTAACAGGAGAGGAAAAGACTTAAGCAGATCAGACAACATGCTAATGTCCTTCCTACAAAATTTAAATAATGAAAGCACACAAGAAAAGATAATGTCCACGGAAGCAGAATAAAATTTCTGGACACACACATGTAGAATTCACACTTGATCCTTCATATTCCTTACCTGTTTAGCTGATCTGTTTTTCTGATCTGTTTTGGATGTCTCCAGCTTCATGTCTTCCAAGCAGTGCACAGGAATGTTTTTAGGAATTGATCACTGTCTCCCAGCCACCTCCAAAACAGAGCCACCACAGGACACAGCTGAGCCCATCAGCCAAGCTGGTGGTGTCTCTTGGGAATGTATTTAAGAAAGGGCAACAAAATGCTGTGCAGCAGTTGTGAAAGACAGGAGTGAAGAAAAACCAAAGTGTGAGAAACAACCATGTAAATACCAAGGTCAGTGAAGAAGGAGGGGGAGGAGGCTTTCCAAGTGCTAGAGCAGAGATTCCCCCTGCAGCCTATGAAGAACATAGTGAAGCAGGTTGTCCATCTGCAGACTACGGAGGACCATGTCAGAGCAGATAACCACACTACAGCCCGTGGGCAACCCCACACCATAGCAGGCAGATATTCCTGAAGGATCTGTGGCCCTTGGAGATGAGCCCATGCTGGAGCACTTCTTGAAGGACTGCAGCTTGTGTGAAGCACCCATATTGGAGCAAAGGAAGCGTGTGAGAAGGAAGCAGAAAGGAACTGTTATGGACTGACCACAGCCCCCATCCTCCACCCTCCTGCACTGCCTGGGGGTAAGGAAGTGAGTAGAGGAGTTGGGAATGAAGGAGTGAAGTTGAGCCAGTGGGAGTGTTGTTTTAATTTTGTTTTAGTTTCTCACTATTAAAATCTACTTTAATTAACAATAAACTAAGTTATTTTTTTCCCAAGTGGAGTCTGTTTTGCTGATGAGGGTAATACACATGAGCTTTTTCATCTTGTTCAGGAGAGGGAGAGAGAGTGGCTGGGTGGGGGACTGGAAGCCATCTAAGGTCAACACACCACAAGAACCCCAAGAAAACAGTTACTGTTTTAGGACACTGGAATCCAATGGATAAGCACGCAACAGATAAGCACACACCTTGTAAAAATATCATTAGCATTTGCTGTTTCATACGACACCAATGTTATTACATTGGTCTGTTCACTCTGCAGCCCAGAACCTATAAGTAATAACTTTCCAGGAAAGAAAGGACATGATAAATTTATGTAACAAGAAAGGAAGTGTAAATATGATGCATATTTTTATATCAAAATGAGATTTTATATTAAAATGAGTCACAGAAACTTACAAGGAGAATTCCTTCTCCCTAACTGTAGATATCTACATCTGACAGTGTAGGCTACATGTTCAGTGAAGAGAAATAGGGATTCTTAATCTTAGGAATGTACTACTTTAAATGTAGATATACATATGCTAAAGGTATATCTTCATTATGAAGAAGCCCATATCTGGTATCTAACTGACATTTCAAGTGCCACTATGGTCCTCAGACTTGTTGCTTCTTGACTGTGTGCCCATTGAAGGAACATTCATTAGCATACGCAAAACATCCCTAAGTCTTGATGGCACTGAGCTGTGTGGGGCTTTGCTCTTCCTTTGTGGAGGTTTATGAGTTGTCTCTGAACTGGCCTCTCTATCCTGCCTGTAGGACATGGCCACACACCTTTCCCTGAGTGCAACCAGTAAATTACACTAGATATAGGAAAGACCTGATAATAACCACATAGAGTCTGGTGGTTTAAATCCCATCTTCACAACATGGAGGTTGTTATCCTATTGGACAAAAAGACCTGTGTGGTCTTTTTCTTTCTCTCCATTCATCTCAGTTTTTCATTTTAAAGGACTGAAGTGCTTTAAACCTCCAGATCTAAAAGGGACTTTAACTATGAGTACTAAATTCTTGCCCAAGAGATTGCTGGTTCAATTGACAGGGCTTTCAACTAGATGGGAGGGGGGAAGTGGGGTGATACCAGGCTTATCTGTAATAAGCTTTGGGGTACCACACCAGGGTTAGAGGGACAGGGTGTTAGTAAGGGCCTTCAGCCTGGCTCCCTGAGCCAAGCTCATGACCCTTCAGTACAGCCAAAGTCTTATGGTTATGAGCCAGCAACTCCCGGGGCAGATGCAGTACACAGAGAAACACCAGAGAGACACTCCAGGGGGTATTCCCTTAAGAAGGCAGCACAGCCAACAGCCCAGCTGAAGTGCCTCCACACCAATGCACGCAGCACGGGCAACAAACAGGAGGAGTTGGAAGCTACTGTGCTGCTGGAGAGATATGATATAGTAGCCATCACTGAAACCTGGTGGGATGAATCCCACAACTGGAGTGTGGCTATTAAGGGCTACAAGTTGTTCAGAAGAGACAGGCGAGGAAGGAGGGGAGGAGGTGTTGCCCTTTATGTTAAGGAATGGATAGAGAGTGAGGAGATGTCCCTAAAACCCTCCCTGATGTCAGATGAGAGAGTTGAGAGCCTGTGGGTGAGGATTAAGGGGCAGGCCAATATGAGGGACACTGTTGTGGGCATTTATTACAGGCCACCTGATCAGGACGGAGAAGTTGATGAGATCTTTTACAATCAGCTCCGAGTAGCCTCGCAATCGCAGGCCTTGGTTCTTGTGAGGGACTTCAATTACCCAGATATCTGCTGGAAAGGCTACACAGCCAGGAATATACAGTCTAAGAGGTTCTTCCAGTGTATTGATGATAACTTCTTAACCCAGCTGGTGGAAGAGCCAACGAGGAGAGAAGCACTAATGGACGTAGTACTGGCAAACAAAGAGGGACTGGTGGAGGACAGCAAGGTTGAAGGCAACCTTGGTTGCAGTGACCGTGGAAAGATAGAGTTCAGAATTGTGGGTAGCATGCACAAAACAATAAGTAGGACTGAAACTTTGGTTTTCAAGAGGGCTAACTTTGTCCTTTTCAAGAAGCTGCTCGGTGAAATCCCATGGGCTAGGGCTCTGGAAGGTAAGGGGGCTCAAGAGAGCTGGGCAATATTCAAACATTGCTTTCTCCAAGCTCAGGATCAGTGCATTCCCAAGAGCAAGAAATCAAGCAAAGGAAGCAGGAGACCTGAGTGGTTGAGCAGGGACCTGCTGAAAAAACTAAAATGGAAGAAGAAAGTATACACCGAGTTGAAGAAGGGACTGACCACTTGGGAGGATTACAGAGATGCTGTTAGACTATGTAGGGAAGAAACAAGGAAAGCCAAGGCCTCCTTGAAATTAGATGATGTCAAAGATGTCAAAGAGATGACAGAGATGTCAAAGTCAACAAGAAGGGGTTTTTCAATTATATTGGAGGCAAAAGGAAAACTAAAGAAAATGTGGGCCCTCTGTTGAATGAGTCAGGCGCCATGGTAACAGAGGATGCAGGGAAGGCTGAGGTGCTGAATGCCTTCTTTGCCTCAGTCTTTACTGCTCAGGTCACCCCCCAGGATCCATGGACTTTGGAGGAATCAGAGGAAGTCTGGACAAAGGAAGATCTTCCCTTGGTGGAGGAGGGCCAAGTTAGAGATCAGTTAAGAAGGCTGGATATCCACAAGTCCATGGGTCCAGATGGGATACACCCGAGAGTGCTGAGGAAGCTGGCAGAAGTCATTGCAGGACCACTCTCCATCATCTTTGAGAGGTCCTGGAGAACAGGTGAGGTGCCCGAGGACTGAAGAAAGGCCAGTGTCATCCCAGTCTTCAAAAAGGGCAAGAAGGAGGACCCGGCAAATTACAGACCTGTCAGCCTCTCCTCCATCCCTGGAAAGGTCATGGAACAGCTCATCCTGGGTGCCATCTCAGAGCATATGGAGGAAAAGAAAGCTATCAGAAGTAGTCAACATGGATTCACCAAGGGGAAGTCCCATCAGACTAACCTGATAGATTTCTACGATGGCATGACTGGTTGGATGGATGAGAAGAGAGCAGTGGATGTTGTCTACCATGACTTCAGCAAGGCTTTCAACACTGTCTCCCACAGCATCCTCATAGCTAAGCTTAGGAAGTATGGGTTAGATGAATGGACAGTGAAGTGGATTGAAACCTGGCTGAAAGACAGAGCTCAGAGGGTCGTGATTACGGGCACAGAATCTAGCTGGAAGTCTGTAACAAGTGGTGTTCCCCAGGGGTCAGTACTGGGTTCAGTCCTCTTCAATATATTCATCAATGACCTGGACGAAGGGATGGAATGTACCCTCAGCAAGTTTGCTGATGACACAAAACTAGGAGGGGTGGCTGACACCCCAGAAGGCTGTGCCTCCATACAGCGAGACCTGGACAGACTGGAGAGTTGGGCAGAGAGAAACCTAATGAAATTTAACAAGGGTAAGCGTAGGGTGCTGCACCTGGGGAGGAATAACCCCAAGCACCAGTACAGGTTGGGGGCTGACCTGCTGGAGAGCAGCTCTGAGGAAAAAGACCTGGGAGTCCTGGCGGACAACAGGATGACCATAAGTCAACAATGTGCCCTTGTGGCCAAGAAGGCCAATGGCATCCTGGGGTGCATCAAGAAGACTGTGGCCAGCAGGTCGAGGGAGGTCATCCTGCCCCTCTACTCTGCCCTGGTGAGACCCCATGTGGAATACTGTGTGCAGTTCTGGGCTCCCCAGTTCAAGAAGGACAAGGAACTGCTGGAGAGGGTACAGCAGAGGGCTGCAAAGATGATTAGGGGCCTGGAGCATCTCTCCTATGAGGAGAGGCTGTGGGACTTGGGTCTTTTTAGTCTGCAGAAGAGAAGACTTAGGGGGGATCTAATCAATGCTTACAAATACTTAAAGGGAGGGTGTCAGGAGGACAGGGCTGGTCTTTTTTTCAGTGGTGCCCAGTGACAGGACAAGAGGAAATGGGCACAAACTTGAGTATAAGAAGTTCCACCTAAACGTGAGGAGAAACTTCTTTACTGTGAGAGTGGTAGAGCACTGGAACAAGCTGCCCAGAGAGGTGGTGGAGTCTCCTTCTTTGGAAACATTCAAAACCCGCCTGGAGAAGTTCTTGTGCAACCTGCTATAGGTAGACCCGCTCTGGCAAGGGGGTTGGACTAGATGATCTCCAGAGGTCCCTTCCAACCCCATACGATTCTATGATTCTAAATGGGTGGAGCATTCTGCCCTCAGGCCCGATATGAGACACTTCCTTACTGATTTTGCTGCTTTCTGTGTTTCAATGACTAACCAGTGCTGTATACAGAGAACATTGGGCCAGCAGCTCTTGCTTTTGAATTCAGAAGGTGCCCAGAGTGATGGCTACAATGGGGGATATTACTCTTGGAGCCAGTTTTTTCCCATACCTGACAATCTCTCACAACTGTGCAGCCATGCGGTAAACCAGATTCAGTGTTCAGCACAATTCTTCAGCCAGTCAAAGCAATGGCTAATTTATTTGTAAGTCTATGAAGAGTAAGGGAAACGCTGCTTAAGCCAGTGTGGACATCCATTAACAAGGAAGCACTTTTCTAGTCAAGAGCAAGACATTGAGAAAAGTCTAATATAAAGTCACACCTCTTTGGAGTATCAGTTCTCAGGAAGTGATTAAGTATCTACCTGATTTCTTCTGAAAGAAGCAGCTTTGGAAAATCAGCAGCAGCAATCGATATAATTGAAAATTTTAACAAGGTAGTTCCATGGGAGATTTTCTCTGGTGACATTGCTGACTTGGGAGACTGCTAAAACTAGCAAACGCTGTTGCATCCTGGGGTGCAGGTCAACAGTACAGCTGAGCCTACTGAACAGGTAACCTTGCCCTTGTTTTTTAGCTAGTTCTTCTTTCCTCCTTTGCTTCTGATTGGGAAGTCTGCCCTCGGACCTGTGCTAGCTCCAGTGGTCGTTGAAGTTATCTAAAAGAAATCCGCTCTTTTGGGTTTTCTTGGGGGGGTAAAGGGGTGGGGAAGACTAGGCAAGTGGACTGTCTTCTGACTTAAAGAGATGGACCAGTTCAACAAGGGGTCTAATAAAATGCCAGAACAGACACAAGGGAAAAATACCTGGCCATGAGTAGTGAAGGAAGGAATGTGAAAGAGGCATTAAGTGGGCTCAGCTGTATTTTCAAACTATACTTCAGCTTCTATTTCACTTCTCAACTACAGGTATAAAGGTAGTGAGCTTTATGATTCCCCTAAGGACAGCTAATGGTCTGAGAATGACAGAGTTTGGCTCTGCTTACTTGCGATAAATCTTTAGGAGTTACAGGACTACATGTTTTTTACGCCAACGGCATTTGAGGCCAGCCTTCTTAGTCATTAAATCAGTTGTTTTGTTTGAGGAAATAAATGGTTGAATCCACCTTGAGGCTAGTTTGGGGGCATTCACATCCCTAGTAATCTGCGAAGAGTCCCTTTTCTCTGTCATACTATTTTGTGCTATATATGCCTAAATTGTGCCTAGTTTTTCACCCTGTATGAGAGCTGTCGCACCTAACTTTAGATATATGTGTCTACAGCTGACCTAATCATCCTACTTTGTGCTTTCAGTCAGAGAAAAAGTAATTTTTAAGGCAATTTCAGTCAATTAATCTAAACTATATCAGGGAAGGCCTCTTTCTTTTCATCACCCACAGTGAAAGCACAGTGACTAGTTTAGATGTGGCTTTTATAGACATCTATCTGCCTTTGTTCTGCAAAGGAATGATAAGCTCTACTGCAAGTGATGCAATCACACACAAGCAAGTGGTGTGGTGCAATCTGTGAAGATCTGTAGAGTAAAACCCTTGTCACACTGCACAAGTTTTGTGGGTTTTACACCATATTACTTCCAGTTCAACCCCCTGCACTGTGTAAGGGCCTGCTCCCCAGTGTGTCCTGCTCCCTGGCTGGGGGTGGTGAGAAGGGACCTGGTTGTAAGACCCTGCCTGGCTACCCCCTGGGGACCCCCCATGACTGCCAATCCCAGGGAATTGCACCTCAGCAATGATTGTCCAGAAATGATTGCTCTCCATCAATCGAACCACATTTTCTAGTTCAGTTTCATCAAACTTGAATCGAGTTTGAGCACCGAGACCACTTGGTGATAAGAACCAGAGCACAGCAAACTGAGCTGACCTGGAAATCCATTTCAAAAACAGCCTCTTGATCCAAAGCAAAAAGTAGATATATGTGTAGACACAGAATGTGCTCTTGAATGTCTTTAGATAACTGAGGCAATTCATTAATTATAAAATACGTAACATGAAATGTGATCTGAGAACTCTACACCGGTTTACTTTGGTAACATATACCTGTTGTTTTAGCCCACGATGTGAGTGACCATAAATGTCAGAAGGCAGAAAATGATACATGGATTTAGATAGCAGCAAACAAGATAATTTCACTAAGGTTTGCACTAGTACTTGATCACTTCTCTTTGGTAGGATACGATTTCTTCTTGAGTACTGCCATTGTTGCCACAGGTTTCCTCTATTTGATCCTAATGTTCCTGTCAGACCTGTATACGTGTATGAGAAATGGAAGTGCAAGTTATTCCAGGACCATCTCAGCTATTACTAAAACATACTGGACTGCAGCAAGGCCCCAGGGAAGGTATTAGAATGTATATAGTGACTCCATACAACTAGACCACGTTTTAAGCTGCATCTGATCTCTACAACTGTCCCAAAGTATTTGGAAACACATTGACAGCACAGTTCTTCTCTAGTGTTATTAATAACTTGTTTCCCTTAAGCAATTGATTTTTTGTTGGTCTTCTGAGTGGCTGCTTATGACAGGTTTCATTGTATACAGTAAGTTTCTAATTATAGGCATTGCCTGTGTGAAGAAATTTGTCAGTGACATATGGCACCAAAAATCCTCACAAACAACAAGAAATAAATCCAAGCTCAAAATACAAATTGGGCACTAGTTGAAATAAATAAATAATGGGCCAATGTGCCATAAATTCAATGGCAAGGCTCATGCCAGACTGTATGAAAGCTGAGGGTATTTGAACAGCAGCAGAAGAGAGGATTTTAATATGACGTTAAGGCAATTCCTGACCTGTTGTTTTTGGTAGCTTTTAAGAGAATATTTTTCTTCTCTGTGAATTCTTATTAAATCCTTGCATACTCAAGCGCTTACTTTTGGATATCAGATCTTGTTCTCTCTCTTTAAAAGACAGGATACTGTTGAGTTTTTTTATTAAACTGAACTTGATTCTGGTTTTCTTTGGAAGGATGAGCCATGGATTTTCCCTGCATTCTTGGTGACCCTTCAAGTATACATTTATGCACCAATCACACAGCATTGATAAATCAATCTGGATTGCGGCACCAGGTGTTCCAGATCAGATAGGAGAGGATTCAATTGTCTAACCAAAGTCATCTTGTACCATCTCAAAAGCTTCATGATATGGTGCTTACCTTCCAGCAGCTGCTCAAAGAGATGTCTGTCGCCTTCAAGCCCTCCCTCCTTTCTGTCAACATTACACAAGATATCTTGGCATGACTAAAATGCCTGTAGATCCAGAGAAGCTGGATCTCATGAACAGCGTGTGTTGAAGGACTACATCCAGTGGGATGAATTGGTTCCAGATTGAGAAGATATTTCAGACAGCAGTATTTTGTCACTTACTACAGTGTTTTCAAGGAAAGCTCATGAGAAAACCAGCAGCACAGAAGTACTTACAAGAACAAAACCTGTTTGCACACCAGTAGAAGGTATCAAAATATTCTATGGACACTGTTAGGTTGTCACCTCAACAGGTGACTGTGGTGGGTTGACCTTGGCCAGCTGCCAGCTGCCCACCCAACATCTCTCACATTCCTCCTCCACAACAGGACAGGGGGAGAAAATAAGACAGAAAACGTCACAGGTCAAGATAAAGACAGGGAGATCCCTTACCAATTATCATCATGGGCAAAACAGACTTGGGGAAATTAATTTAATTTATTGCCAATTAGCAATAGGGTTGGATGGTGAGAAACAAAAACTAAAACATCTTTCACTCATACCCAAGAGTGCTGGGAGGTGGGGGATGGGGGTTGTGATCAGTCATTAACTGCTTCTCTCTGCTGCTCCCTCCTCCTCACACTTTTTGCCTACTCCATCATGGGCTCTCCATCAACTGCAGTTTCCTTCAGGAATATTCACCTGCTCTAGCATGGGGTCCTCCATGGGCTACAGTGTGGATATGTGCTCCACCATGGTATCTTCCATAGATCGCAGGGAAATACCTGCTCCACCCTGGTCTCCTCCAGGGGCTGCAGGGGAATCTCTGCTCCCATGTCTGAAGCACCTCATTCTCCTCCTTGTGCTCTCACCTTTGTCTCTGCAGGGCTGTTCCTCACACCTTTTTCCCTCACCCTCACTGCCATGCAACATTTTTGTGCTTTCTTAAATACATTTCCTAAGGAGCTGTCATCTTGTCTGAGGGGCTGCGCTGTGCCCTGTGGTGGGTCAGTTGGAGCCAGCTGGAAATGGTTGTGTCCAGCTCAGGGTAGCCCTGGCTTCTCCTCACAGCTGCCGCCCTCCAGCCCCCACTGCCAGCTCCTGGGCATCTATGCCAATACAGTGACAATAACCTTACTGTCAATTTCTTTGTTAATTAAAGAGTTTATACTTTAAGCTGAATTATACCTGTGCTATCAGCACAGATGATCTTTCTGGCACTCCTTTTTAAATGAGGTTTGCATTGGAAGAACTGAAGCTAAGCTCGGAGATTTTTAGGGAGTATCTACCTAAAAGAGTGGTCTTGTTTTCTTGTATCACATTGTATGCTATCTACAGATGAAAGTGCATAAATAGATGAGGCATAAATTATATTGTCTTTTTCATGTATCCACCATGGGGTTTATGCTCATAACAAGTCTAAGTTATATATGAAAAATTGTAAAATGCGCTCTGAATAGACCCTTGCGTATGTATGGTTTGAAAGGGCAGGCCAGCACACAAATGCACACCTCCTCAAGCTGAGTAGGTGCAAAGCTGGCCACGCAGAAGCAGGGTGCCGGTACCCCAGCCAGAGACAACCTCATCCCATAACTCAGCCTTTGTGCTACAACACCGACACATTGCAGCAGCTCACTCCTCACTGCCAATACCAAGCGAGCTGTACAGATTTCCACCTGGCTCTGCGAGCAAACTTCAATGGCTTACTGGTTGGATATTTTATTCTATTCAGATTCAGAGAGTCATAGAATGGTTAGAGTTGGAAGGGACCTTGAAGATCACCTAGTTCCAACCCCCCTGCCATGGACAGGGACACCTCCCATTAGACCAGGTTGCTTAAAGCCCTATCCAAGCTGGCCTTGAAATTACTACTTTTCCCCCATACAAACTGAAATGAACACTTAATACCTCTTCCTGTCTGTCCCCTGTAATTGCTGTTCAAGAGTTAATGAGCATATTCAGGTCATCATTACAATCTAAGCTGGTACCACAAATACAATTCCTTGCTATTACAGTAATGAGAACGAAGTGACCAGCTTTTGAGAGTCAAGGTTGCTTTGACAAGTGTGAAAATGACCAGATGTTTCTTAGAAGTACTTAAAGTTTTACAGGACCTGCATTCAGCTGCTTAGAAATGGAGTTGGAGAGTCTGACAGCAAAATTCATTGAAAATAACGGAGGTTAGGTTGCCCATGGGAAGATCATTTTCAAAGGAACATATTGTAAGGCTGTGGAACATAAAATACCTGTTAACATGCATAAAATATATTTGTTCACTCTGCAGCTACTAGTTTCAATATCTGAACTATAACTGATATCTCAGTTGAGAGCAGCCAACATTTGCTTGTGTAAGTTACAAAAAAATACCTATTCTTCTATGACAGAAATAGCAGCTGGAAGAAATCCATTGTTAAAAATCTTCAGATCCTGAGAGGAGCTGATTTGCTAGAAGCTATTTTTTTGAAAGCTAGGGAATTTGGAATCAAAATAAACGGGTTACACAGCATTGTTTTGTTGCGTGTCATGTTGCATAATGTAATGCTTAGGAGACCTTGAAGCATGAAACAGAGTACCAGATAACAAAGAAATACCAATATGGAGCTAGAAGATTGAAAGTTTGGAAAGCATTGGTGACATAGAGTGCTGCATAGTCCCGATTACTTCCATCACCTTTCTGGAAGGCTAAATTAATTTGGATTATTTACTAACTTGGTTTCTAGAGTACCCTTAACACCAGTAGTGTCGGCACAAGAGAAATGAGCTGAAACATGCTGGCAGGGGATCTGGAAAGAGCTGCCAGGGCCAAAAGGCAGGGTCACTTCCTTCATTGTGCACAAAGGCAGAGTATTGTGAAGCCTGTGGCCCAAGTCAGACCTTCAGCCCTGAGCTGAATTGACAGCCTTGCGGAGAGTAAACCTGTGCATGGTTTAAGTTATATGGCAAGTCTGTTCCTGACAGAGCTGTGAGAAAGTGTTCCACTGGAGTCTTTAAAACTGTGATAATAACTTGCCTGAAAACTTGTCCCAAGGATTCATAATCACTTTGGCTTGTTCTTGCTTCACCATTTTGTCTTTTTCTTGTTCTTTTCCTTCTTATTTTCAATTACACTGACATATTATGGAGCTAATGAGCAATCTGGGTGGTATCACTGAAATTTAAGCAGTAGGCATTAAGGGTTAAGAATTCCATATGATCCTGTGGAAGGAAAAAACCAAGAGTTTTAAGGCAGGCTAAAAGCTGGCAAACAGAAAAAATAAGATTTGTTGTCTCTGTGTTCTGTGTCAGGAATAAATACATTCTGATATACTCCAAGATGATATAGATATTCAACATTAACTGGCTGGGATTCGTGCTACCCAGAGTTTATTCCTTCTTGCTGAAAAAATCCCTGAAAGTGATTTTTAAATCTATATGTCACATCAGATTGCATGGAGCCATTTGGAGGTGAACCTCTCATCCCGTGACCTCACATCACTTCCCGTGCAGCGCAATTCACAAAAGTCTAATAGCAAAAAATACACTTCTGTTCACAATGCAAGGGGAAGCAGGTCAAAAAGGTGGGAGGGAAAAGGGTGTAAGTAACTCAAATTGCTCAATGGATTTAGACACTGATTGTCCAAAGCTGTAACCTGGCTGCTTGGTGATTGCTGTTCAGTGATTTTATACCAGTGTGTAAACTCCTTGGGGAGAACACTGATACGACAGTGTCAGATTCGCTGCCTTTTATCAAGATCCTCTCCAATTTCAGAAAGTGTGTTGGGAAGCATAGACAAGATAAACCACTAAAAGTAGCACAACCCGAATTTCTCCCTGTGCCTCCTTGTACAGGGGGTAAGGGGTTCCCTGTTGCCAAACACGCAGTTGAGTGCTATAAAAGGCAGCTAATATTCCTGTCTTTTGAAAACACCATTTCATTTAATGAAGACAACACTTGTAAGCGCTTTGTGACTCAGATGAAATTGCACTTACTTTGTAGCTTTAGGCCATTGGTTTAAGTCCAAGTCAACATTTTCAGATCATTGAGTCCCTGGTGGACACACGTCCACCACACAAAACCACTGTACGCAATCGTGTAAACTTGGCAGTCAGTGAATTAGAGAGGCCTAAAACTGATACTGACACACAATAAATTACCCAGAGTGGTGGGGAAATGTCTGAGAATGTGATGGGTCAGAGGAGAAAGAGGAACAGAAAGTTAAAACTTCTTATTTGGTCACCAGCTATTACTTTTGCCCTAAATCAACTTTCTTTTTCAAGCTCTGAGTCACACTTTCAAAATAGAAGAAAATCAAGAGAGAAACAGCTGTTATTTCACAGTTTTAAATGAAAGTGCATTCATAAGGCTTTGGACCAAAAAGAGGGAACTGTGTTTAGAGACTGTAATAGGATTATCAATGAGAAATTCTTCATGCTTTTGTTAAATTAGAAGGACTCTTTTGCTACAGAAACTCACTCAATTCTTTGTTTACATAATGAAGTAAAAGAGAGCAACACAGGGCAAAACAAATCCTTTGCCATTAAAAACAAAACATGGCCGCATTCTCTTTATAAAGTTTATAAAGTGAAAACATACAGAATCAGAGGTAGGACTGCTATACAGACATCCATTTACAATTACAAAATCACCTAGATATGGTATCATTTTGCATCTGAAAATTAGAGCACATTCAAATATTGAAGAAACATCCCCAACACGGCAGAATCAAGAGCCTATGCTCCCAAGCTTAGCTCTTACATGTAAACATTGAGCTATTGCCAGTCATCTGTCCATGTTAACAAGCAGAACAACTATCAGTGCAATGAAAGCTAAGGATTTAAAATGCAGTGAAGTAGTTTTCCAGCATAGCTCAAATTCAAATGCTTTTATTCTGAATTTTCATGTAGCTGCTTTTCAGGTGAGAGTTCTTACGCTTATGTCAACAATTTTGTTATCATCCCATACTTTGGTGGAGCTACTTATGTGAGTAAGAATACGCAGTTTTCAGAGAGGTTTGTGGAAATGAGTCCTTAGAGTGTTTTGGAAATTGGATCTGTCCGTTTATCTGAAAAAAAAAGACAAGATTCAGAAAGAATTAGTAGAGTCCTCCATAAGGAGACCAGTTATGCATGGGTCTAGTTGTAGTCTGTATCTTTCATGGACAGTGCGGTAGGAAATAAAGAGGAAAGATTTGTATGGAGAAGATATACCATTTATTAAGATAAATCTTAGCAGTTAAAAAAAAAGCCAGATAGTCTATTGCTCAGGCACAAAAACATACAACTGACACTTACCCTTGAAGAGAATGTTTTGGGTGGAAAAAGTTAGATTAGCCAGAAAACCTCAGAATTTTGAAAACAGGAGTAAGGCAATTTCTAAGCAAGAAAATATTTAAGGTAGTGGCAAAAAAACCCTTCACAGTAGTCAAGAGAGGGAAAATTTTTAGCTTTAAATTTCTATCAGAGACAAACTGGGATGTCCAATCTATAACAATCTGAAATTGAGGCAATCCTGGTTTATGGGATAAATAGGGAGTAGTAGGTAGGAGGGGTAACAAATGCAGTTATTTATACTTTTGAGATCCATTTTTTCATGAATTGTCTTCTTCACAGTATGTTCAAATAGTGTTAGACCTTCCTTGATCTCAAGAATGCCTTTCAGTCTCCTGATAACAAGGGAATCAATTAAGAAGAATGGAAAAGGAAGAGTCCCCAACGGGTTTTTTCATTCCCTTCTTAGGTCACACTCAGATTTATGCCAGAGAAGAAGTGATCTGAAAGAAGGAGGAGCAAATTCTCTCACTTTTTTTTTTCATGAAATCCTTTAGATGGTGAATTTATAGCCAATAAACTCAAATGACGTAGGACAGGTTTTCTATTGACATCCTGAAAAACTCACTCTTTGAATAAAATGAACAGTTGCTTGCACTCACCAAAGGATTATCTCATTTACATTTTCAAAAGGGATTACAGTGCCTTTAAAGGACAAGCATCTTTTGGGCTAATTAATTTTCTCAGACTAACTTGCAATGTATGGTGAGCACTTGATTAAATATTAATACAGGGTACAGGGTCACACTTTTTGCAATATTCTAAATCTGTTAGTGTATTGTCAGTGGGTTCAAAATGTAAGTATATGCGTGAATGGTTTCTTGTGCGTGTGTATATTTATGTGTTGTGGGAGAAGAGAGAAAACGAAGAGAACTAATAGACATTTGCAATATCTGACTCCTGCTGGGGAATACAGGGAAGTTTGTGGTAAGTGAACAGAACGCCACACATTTAATCTCTGTTGGTAGCGTGATATGGTTTTAGAATCCAGGAATTTCTATGCATAGATATATGCATAGATATAGGATATTTAGTGTAATCTTTTCAGATAAACGTTCAAAAAACATCAGGCTGAAGAGTGTGGTACCTTAGATCAAGGAAAAGCCCCACACTACCCCCTAGTGATCAAAGTTTGGTGACCTCCAAATAACAGAAAACACAATAAGTGGACTTTAGATCACAAGAACAAAAAAATGCCCAGGAGCGATGCAAGTCACTGCTGGTGTTCTTTACTTAGGATCCTTTTTATGATAGAAGAATAAAGCAACGGCTGTCGAAAGGCTGCAACTTCCAATTCCTTGGTCTGAAGCCTCAGTCTTAGTAACCAAACAAATATAAAAATGTATATATTCAGAAGGAGAAAAAAACCCAAAACCTCAGGGGAGATATCTCAAGTGTTAGGATTTGTAAAAATAACATAAACCAGAAGGGTTTATTGCAACATTGTTGCCAAAAGATGTTTTTGCAGTTTTGTGAGCTATTTGCATTGTTTAGAGGTACTGATTTATTGGATATCATAAATACATGTATTTCTTAGCCTTACACAATCTTGAAACTATGCAAACCAAATGCCAGGCCTATATGTGTATATATGTAAAACTGAAAGTAAGCAGGCATTGATTTACGCATCTGAGACCAGAATGTGAATCTTAAAGGAAAAAGGAATCACCACCAATAATCTCGGTATAACTTCATTGAGATTTTCACCATGATTCACTGAAGTAATTAAGAAAGTCTAAGCAGGGGCAGGGCATATTCTAAATGAAATCAATGGAGCAATTCATATGTTTAAAGTTGAAAAGTAACTAAATCAAGGCTTTTCTATCTAATAAAGATGTACCAAGATAAAAATGAAAAGGGTTGGTTTTCATTTTGTCTTGCCATTTCTTGTTTGAGTGATAAAGCAGTCAGGTTTTTTGGATTCTCTAATCAGTGAGAAATTGCAAACTTATTTGCATAGGTTCTCTGAGACTGATTCTGCTTTTGCTGACATCAATTTTGTGCCCTATCCACAGGTGTGTAATCTACATAGGGTGCTCTGTCTTACGCATTACCTAAAATCAAAGCCCTACAAAATGAAGATCCTTCAATATCTTTTGCAGAAGAGATATTATGTATCCTCACCAGATTTCAATATGGCTAAGTTGATCCTTTATATTCTAAATTTTACCTTAAATTTATTAGCACAATATCTCAGAACCTCTCAAGTCAATGCATGAAGTCCCATCTCTAAGCTATATTCCTCTCTCCTTCCCAGACGACTCCCCTTAAGGTCATCTTTTTTATTCTTTGTTTTCCTTTAGCAAGTTCTGCTGAGTGTGCATTCTCTTTTCTTTTGTTGCAGTTGTGGGAAAGCTTCATCCTTGCAGCTGACAACTTCATAATATGTAGGAAAGGGAGATATCGAAAGAGCCAGCAGCTCTTAGATTAGAATCATCAGGGCCGTGGGACACTCTAAATCTGATATTCCACTTCACGATAGGCCACCAGTGTAAGACAGGCCATGCAGGAAGCAGTCAACATTATGATGGAAAACAGCCAGAGGAAAATATTACTAATAGGAGGGGAAAAAAGTGAAACAAAATCAGGCATTCAGGATTTCTTAGAGCAGATGCACTTCTCATTGAGACAGAGAAATATTACATTAACAGGAGAGCAATAGCTGAGGCAAGCAGTAAAATCAAGATAGTAAGAAAGACTGGAGGGATGAGAAGGAAAATCCACAGCAACCAAAAGGAGAAGAGTCTAAAGAAAAATAAAATGCAGCATTGTGCCACACACTGAAATCACCTTGATGAAGTTTCAGACCCACAAAAGTCCAAAATCATGTGAATGCGACTGAAAAAAAAATGCAGCCAAATATAAATATGTTCAAGAAAAAATCAGACATATGAAGAAAAAAACCATCTATTGTAGCCCCCATTGTCTGAAAGCCTTTCCAGAAGTGCATACTAACAAACATTATACACTACCTTTAAAATTTGATTATTTATTATGAATTCATATGAAATACAATGAGAAAATTCATGCTGGTCCTGTACTTGTATTACAAAGGTGAATTTTTGGCCCCTTTCTATCACTACTGTTGGGAAAAAGAGAGCAAAGGACTGATCCTTGGCCCCAAGGCCAAGTGGCACAGACGGGATCACATCCAAACTGCTTCGGGTTATCTCTCTCTACAGAAGATGTGTTGGAGAAAATTAGCTGAAGCAGTCCTAAAAAGAACTAGGGAATAAGTTGAAAATTCAGCATGTAGGCTGTCAGGATTGTAGTGCTTGACTCCTCTGACTTACATTTAGCTGTGTAGACATGTCTAGAAGCTATGCAATAAACTGGAAAAGATGGCAATAATTTTACACAAAGCAAAGCAATTTAAAATAGTGAGGATTTTTTTTCAAGGTACATACTGCATATTTGTACAGATAATATAAGATGGAGATTGTGGGACTGTGAATTTAAGTTTCGTGATAAGCACATATAGTTGATAGGCTACTACTTCTGAGGCTGATCTGCTCAGTTACTAAATTCTTTTCAGTCCCTCATGAAACTCTTGACACAGTCTTGTAAAGTCTGAGGAATTCATACTTGTCATGCTCACAGGTACAACTCTAAGAATAAACACGTAGTATATACATTTTAATTATTAATCCCTTTCCTTCTCACCTCCCTTGAGATTGATTTGTATCTGTTCCCGTCTCCTTATATCTATATTTATTTTGTTTCTTACACACATGTTTAAATTTAATCTGATTGTGTCCTTAGGCCTGTTGTTGATAATTAAACCCACGTATTTTATTCCCTACAGCATGCATTGCAAACTCTGTCTCTAAAAATGATTCTGAAGCTTCCCCTTGATCTCAGTAAAATTATAGTTCAGTTTCCCTTCTGATTCATTTTGTACTGGGCATGGTTTTAGATTTTTCAGCTGGGGTAAATATGCATTCCTGTCTTTAAGTCTAAAGCAGTTTTTCTGATTGATGTCAAGTAAGTATCTGACCTGTAGTTCAAACCTGTTAGCAAAGATGGAAACAGTAATCAAAGGCCAGTGGTGTCTGGAGCTGCAATTCTTTTTTTTCCCTTTTCAGTGCTAAACTTATTAGTCACATACCTGGAATGCATCTAACTGGAGCAACCAGAGGTTTAAGTTTTTCAGAAAAAAGGGTGGGGCAGAAGAAGGGGAAGGGACCAGCAAATTTAGGTGTCTGGTCAAATACGTTACACCACAGAAAATTTTTCACTACCACTATGATCTTGTACACTGTCCTAAGTTTTACTAACTCCAGGCCTGGGGGTCTTCTTGATGACAATATATACACAGACCGATAGCAGGCTATAAACCTCATTAACACATTTAAATTGGCACTCAAGAAACACAAGAAACTGTTCAAATGAATGATGTTTGTAAAACACCTAGGAATTGAAGGCATTGTGCTTTCATGTTTAAAACCAATTAACATTTCGGTCTTCTCCAGGTAATACCACATTTATCTATCATGAAGTAAAAGACTTTCTGTTTAAACCATAGTCTTTGGACCTGAACGTATTTCTACATGGCATATGAAAGCCAAGAGAAGCATCTTTCTGGATAAACACAGAATTTATATGAACCACTGTTCACCACTGAACATGTCAGCTTGGCAGAGAAAATCCATACATACTCAAAACCACATATATTTTTCTGATTCCGACAGTTGTATTAAATGAAAGATAAAACCTCTTTCTATGTACCTTACTTTTCTTGTATCATTAGATCTTCACAGCTAAACCACAAAGGTAGAGTGTATAAAAGCATACGAGTCAGTGGACAATATTCCAGGTTTACAATACAGAAAGTTAAACAACTTCACTCAATCCCATCACTAAAGGGAAACATCATTCATTCATTCATTCTTTTTTCCCTACCCAGTGTCGTGTGGGTCTGTTGTTTGGTATGCTATGCAAACATGCATATCACACCTATTGAGTAGGAACCCTTACCTTGCCTCTATTAGATCGTGTAAATAGGATCTGACAGATCCTTATTTGATAGAATCTGAGAAAAAAAAAAAAAGAGTCCATGAGAAACTGAGAAAAGCATTTGTAATGGGCCACTGCAGAGGGACAGTGACTTCAAGCAGAGTCTCAGCGGAGTTTAACCATATGCCTTAGTTGTAGACATCTATATGTTTTAACATGAATGACTACTATATAACCTGAGCACAAACCATGACATTCATACATGCTGCCTTTAACAAATACCACCACTAAATACTACTTGTAAGAGCTCCTTCCTATGGAGATGTGTAAGAACCTTGAAGGGACTCATCTGATCTGATCACCCAGAGTTCACAGCATCAGAAAGGACATAAGATTGCCATTACGTTTTCTATCATATTTATCCAACCAGTTAACCAGCTTTGAGCATTGGTTCCTTTCTTATAGCAGAGATCCCAAAAGATCCCAAAATAACCGGCACCTCCTCGGTGCAAACTGGTATTGAAAAACTAAAGGCAAGTGAGCCCAATACTGAAGAAACGTTATTCAGAAACATGTAGGCCTTTTTTACCTAGTAACCTCCCTTGAATATGAGTGCCCCTGAAGCTTCTGCATTATTGTCATTATTTCCCCTCTTTTGTGTTTTCTCTTTTTTTCATTTAACTGTTCAAAATACTATTGTACACTGGACACCCCTGGGCTGATGATATTATTGGCCAACTTGTCACTAGTGAGAAACAACGCTCCCACAGTCATGGCCCTAGTACTGAATACCAGAAATTTTCTTGGGGTTTCTTTGTGTTCAATCCATGGCTGTTACAATTCAACACAATACCACTGGAGTAAAAGATGTTATACTGATTTTCACAGGTGTGAAAAGTATGTAGGCTTTTTTTTTTTTTAATGAAAAAGGACTGAAATTAGACAAGTTTAAAACATAGCTGAACCCAAGTGCTTAAGGCCTTATTGCTTTTAATCACTTGATGAGCAGCAAATTCTACAGTCCCTTCCTCATGTATTAAGTAGCCAGAGTGGAATTCTGACAATAGAAGTTCTGCAAATATTTTGGGGATATATGAAGAGCCAGGAGTTCAAATACAGGAGTGACTGATGACTAAACAGACGTTAGCCTTTTTATGTAGAAAATGTATGCAGTTATTTAGCATATTTCTTTGTCCACCATTTTGAAGTGCCTGTGTCACAGGATTCTTCTGAAAATACCTCAGCCATTACAATTCCACACGTGATTTTATGATCATCTGGAATATCATGGATGCCCAAGTTTACATCACCTCAGCAATAAACACCACGGCTCATCTTGACGGCAAAATGTGAATATGAACATAGAGCTTCCTTGTTTGTCCCAGCTGGAGAGAAACAACAGAGCTTTCCATTAAAGCCGTATTGATAGAAGGGTTTCGGCAGGTAAGCCAGGGGTTAATTTCCTTCCCAAAACTGGGCTGCAACATGCGAATAGTAACTTACAAAATAAGAGCAATGCTAGATAATGCATTGGTAGAGATGATGTGTTAAGGTTACTAATAGTGCATATCCTGATTTTTAAAGGAATAGGAGAGGGAGAGAATACAGTTCTGAAAGAAGTTTCTGCCTGATGCCTTCCCTCTGCTCCCTGTGAATGCTGTGATTCAGAGCAGGTGTTATGTGTCAGGGAAATGATGGTGAATGTAGTCACCGGTGGCTCAGGAAGGCTGCAGTCCTCACTCAGGGGAGCGCAAGCACGATGATTAGGATTTAGGGCACAGCTGGTCCTGGAAAGAAACCCCAGGGACAGCCAAGTTTTTAGAAGAAGTTTTAAAACCCATGTTGCTGTTGTTGTTTCCAAGTTTCCAATGAAGACAAATCCCAGGAAAGTAGAAATTAGAGAACTGCTCAGGTCTTGACGTGAAGAGGTTATGGACTCAAGCACTGTGTTACCACCTGCACAGGGACATATTATCAATATCTGGTTGTCCCAAGAGACACACTTCTGAATTTTAGTTGCCATGTATATGTCAGAGCTGGGGAGAGAGCAAAAGCCAGGTTTAGATAACTCAGCAACAGGGGTTTAGGTCATGTCTTTGCCTGTGTTGCTTAAACTAATTTCAGTGAACAAAACCTTAGGCTATACTTAAGGCGTGTTTACCCAAACGCTGCTGAATTGTATTTGGTGAGTACGAGAAGTGTATGAGATAACTTCATAGAGGTTCTCAGAAGGTTGACCTGTTTGCCAAAAATGCTGTGAATGTTCTCTGCAATTCTTTTTTGCTTTCCTTCTTGTGAAGTATTCAGAATTAAGGTTTTGTTTGAGATATGCTGTGATTTTAAATATTATACTAAAAGCCTTTACTGTAAACCAATATTTAAAGCCAAATTTTGTTCTGATTTCTGCCACATGAAGCTGCACTGTCCTCACGGCAACAGTATGAATTAAAACATCTCAGCATCAGCTGCTATTTACCTTCAAAAAAGTAAAACACTTAGCATGTGAACAATTTATGAACATAGTGTATCCAAAGGTATCCCCTTAACCTAGTGTTTTGGTTGTCTGCAATAAATATTGTACTTGTGTTCTATTTGAGAGACTAAGATAATAGATATCTCTAATGTTTCTTTGCTCTTAATCTCAAAATTCACAGAAATACACAAATATTTTGATTTTTGTAAGATACTTGAAAATATCGAGTGTATGGTGCTAACTGCAAGTGTGTGATCTGTGGTAAGCTTTATTAAATAAGAACAGAGCTATTTCATGTTTCTGACCAGAGCTCTGTATACCAGACACCGACAAAACATGCAGAAAGTACAGAGACCAGGGCAAGCTAATAATCAACTTTGGTTTTAAGAATATTTTGGTCTGGAACGTAGGTGATTGTGATTCAGCATAAAAGGCAGCTGTAAGCCATTCAATATTCCCACTGGAAAGGAAAAGAAATGATCATCCAGCCTTCTAAATTACACACCTTCTTTCTAACTTCGGTGAGATTCATTTCTACTTTCTCTTTCAGTCTTTGTTAAAAAAGAAAAAAAAAGAAATTTAATGATACTATTCTCATTATCCAGCTATCAGTTACATAAAATATCTTTGTTTAGAGGCCTAATAAAATTGGTCATATAAAGAGGAAATGAGATTTTTAATGTAAAACGAAGCTGACAGTGCTCTTCTATTACTATGGTCTTATTAGGGAAAAATTCTCTGACATCTGTTTATCCCCTGCAGCCAACCTTGTATTCAGAATACAGTAATTGATTCACAGCATCCACCAGGGATCTAACTGGCTCACTTTTCCACACCGCACTACACAGGTATCTCTGCAGCTAATTCTGAATGTACATCTACATCGTTATCTCCTGGTGAACTGTGACCTGAAACACTTTGGAGGCCCAGATGAAAGTGCTTCCTCACCCCTCCAGTGCTGGGGGTGCAGGCGTTTCTGCAGCGCGGCAATTCACCCAGGACACCCAATCACAACCAGCCCCTTTGAAGCCCCGCTCAGCTGGGAGACCATGAATGATTCATGGCTTCTCTACACACACTAAAGGGGGAAGAGCAAAGCTAGTGTGTATTATTCAGGACTGCATCCTCAATAAGCCTCCGTGTTCAGCAAATTGCTACAACATTTTCTGCTTAGTCCTCACCTGTACACAACATCTTTTTTTTTGTGCACAACCTTCTCATTTTAACAAAGATAGGCTGATTATTTAGGAGACCATGTTAATTAACATTAATACAAATAAAGAAGTCCAGTATCAGTGAATAAAGCCAATGATCAACTGATAGTAAGGAAATTAAGGAAGACTAGAAGGTCAGAATTTTACAATGGTTGAACTATGAATTTTTTGTTTATCCACTTCCATTTCCACTACAGTAACTGTCATCACACAGGCCAATTTAGAGCCAAGTTTAGTTTTGGTTTTCAGACTCCATACCTATCTTGTCTGTTTGATGAGACTATTAACTCCAATTCAATGCTGTAGCAAACAAATGGCACAGCAGCTGATGTTTGCGACTAACACCTGCAAAAGAACCCCTGAATTTGTGTGCATCCAGGTAGTAGAGCTGGACACCAGTCCTAGAAGCATGTCCTGGAAACATCTTGCAAGAAAGATGTCCCTTCAGTTGTGTTCTAGTCCTACTCACAGAAAGATTTCCAGTACAAAAAATAATAATGGCTCAAATAACAAACTCTCTCTTTTCTTTCAAAGACATCAATATAGACCTGGGCTGGTGGGATCATGACTGCAAACTTCTACAACTTTCTACAGATTTTCCACACCATTCACATAGGCTGTCTGGACCCTTCTGAGGTCAGAAGTTGAAATCCGTGTCACTTACATTGCAGAAAGTAGCAAAGGCAAAAAGTAAGTTGGTTCTCATTGTCCCCTCTTCTTCATTGCTTACATTCAGAGGAGTTAGCACAATTAAAAGTTACTCATTAGAGAATGACAGAAAGTGTTAAAAAGGCAGAGGATTAAAAAGCCTGTTTTTATAAGTCTGATTATAACTTTCCAAGTTCTTAAGATGCTTGTCTTCAGAGATCACGTACAACTGCTCATCATCAGTGTCTCTTATTTTCAAGACAATAATTAATAGAATAATGAATTAAGTGAATACAAATCTACCAAAAATAAACAAACCACGGATGATGCTTGTCACTGATATAATAGGATCTTTTGACTTCAGGAGACACTACTGTAAGGCTTATGATGCACCTACTTATTCATAATCTCATGTCATATACTTTGGTATTTTCTCATATTTGATCCCTTGCCATAGATAGTACTTTTTGGACAAAGGCATGATTATATTGTCGTGTGTAATGTGTAACCCATTAACTTTCAGGCAACTAACTTGTGGAGTAAAGTGAGAACATTGCCAAACAGCACCACTATTTCACATCCAAGCTTCCTGTGGTTATATCTATTCAAATGGTTATATCTATTTAACTTTGACATGCGAGCGTTACCTTACTATATATATAATTAACCAGCCTTGTAGTTATGTTGGGTGTGAAGATAAGGTAACACCCACAGGGAGCACAGCTAAGTAGGGAGATTACTTGAAATTCTTTGATTGACATTGTAGAAATACTTTATTAATATATTAGTACAAGTATCAATGCTAATAAACGATCCTTACAATAAGATCAGAGGAAAATACTGCCATATACAGCAACAAAGAAACAATATGATGTTTCTGCACCGGCTGCTTAACACTTCTAGTTCAACGTATAGAAATATGATTTCAAAAAGCAGACTGGGACTTTCTGCAGATTCTGTATAGCCATTTTACCATCTCTTCCTATGAAGATTATCAGCTTTACTACAGTTAAGACTGGATTTAAGGAGGTGCTTAAAACAGGATCCATCGCACACAACACAGACAGATAGGATTTGACTTCCTACAGAAAAGGTAGTCACAGTTACTTTTCAAACATGGGAGAAGGAGGAAAAGGGTCCCTATGTAACTACTCAGGGACAGCAAGTTTCAAAGAAACACTACCTCCTCCATGAGAATGAATTTCAATAGGTTACAGAGACTGGATCCTTCCCTGGGCTCCTCCTGGCCTTGTGAACTTTTTAACTTTTACTGTGGTCCGGCTTCAGTAGGAGCCAAGAGCTCTTGGAAGACAGGAGATGTGGACGGAAAGGAAACTTAACTCGTGTCTTTTGCAGCCTGAAGAGTTAGCCACAGAAATGGAGTATGTCAACAACACCTCTGCACTTTGAAATGAAGGAATCTCCTTAATCATCTCCAAGATGAGCAGGAACTGTGTTTGAGAGAAGATTTTGCAAAGGGACACTTGCTTTGCTGTCCTGGTACATTTTACAAGCAGGCTGACAGAGAGACCCTATTTCTTAGCAGTTTTTATGGGATAATGGCCTTTGATTCAACATGTGGGATTTTGGCATTACTTTTCTGAGATGCTTGACTTTGCTTATCTAGAGTACGGAGAGGTTAGGCTTTCAATTATGCAGTGTGGATTCCACATGCAGACCAGGTATTCACAATTTGCAATACTACAGGTCAATGAATTTTTTTTCAATAATTTTGAACAAAATTTGCTCACATTTAAGTAGCTCCAACATCCTTGAGTTCACATATTCAAAACAATTGGCATAAGATGAGAATCCTGTTTAGGGGAAAAAAAGATCAAAATGTAAGAGAGTTTTCTACACTAATCCTTTGGAGTTTTAAAAACAATATGTAAAACAGTGAGAGTGGCTAAAGGACAATGACTAACAGAGGAATTTGCAAAATCAGTAGTGAATAGTGAAAGCAGACTATAATTCAGTAGGGCTTTATAAACATACATACATACATACAAACATACGGAGAGATTGTATGTGTAATGGGCTTTTCCTGTCCAAAACTAAAAGTGCTATTCAAAAGCACTTTCAGTGGCAAGCATCTAGGATGCATTGGCTGGATGTCTTAAGTACTGGGAGATACAACTTTGCTCCTTGCTTTTTATTTGTTTCCTGTGAATGCCTTCCTTGCTGCACAATGCCTCTAATCCAGCAGAGAAAGGCAAATCTCTGGTCACTGCTGGACTAATCTATATTTGGTGATTAGGGCACCCTAATCCCAAAATGTGCATGGCAAGGTATTTCTTCAAATCCCCTTATATTAAAGGCTGTCTAGGAGAGTTCTATCAGTTTTCCAATCCCATTATTGTTATTAGAAAGTCACCTCCATGTTCAGACTTGGCTCTTCTATTACATATACACAGAGTTAGATTCAAGACAAGTTCTCACAGTCTACTAATTGTCTTAAAGCCCATTTTGACGTATTGTTCCTATGCATTGTTTAGAGAAATTGTGCCTAATATAGGTATTTGAATTGTATCTAAGGGCTAGACAACTGAAGATTAGGCAATGCAGCACTCAGCTCTGAAGTGTCATGTCTCATTTTTAGATATAGTTTTAAGACTTAAAGGCTTGTATCTCTGTCAAACACAGCAAGGCTGACATCCAAGCAGTAGCTAGGGACTAAGACTGAGCTGGGATTTAAACACATTAAGATTGATCAAATGTTAGCCACTGAAACAGATATTCTAATGTAAATTACAACTCATTAGTTGAGCATTTTATTGTAAAAACTGTTTCTAAGCTTTTTCAATTTAATATACAGTTAATTTCAGTGTATCCACTTAGCTAAACATTCACTTTAAGAACATCTTCAATTTAGATTTCTATCACCTCTAGGCCTTAAATTAGTAATGAATTTTAGTCTATAATTTTCACTTTATGTTGGGTCTGTAACTTTAATGGCACAAGCTGCTAAACCTGAAGTTTAAATAACTGAATTAGCTTTGTTGATCAGTTTAATAATAACCCTAAGAAAATATTTTACTTAAAATCACAATTAAACTGATTTCTGAACAATATGGTTACTTCATTAATCAACAATTTCAGAAGTTCATACAGAATAGAAATTTGACTAAGAAGAAACCAACTTTACTAATTTGTAAAATTATGCATTTCCTAAGCAATGCTATATTTTCATTGTACTTTGTTACTAGCTGGATGTGCTTTCCAGTTGCCTTTTGCCTTATATAGAACTGTAACATTTTTCTACAGAGTCCAACTTTTTTTCCTGGTTCTTCAGTAGGATGCAGAATATACAAAGGAATGCTGGTCTATGTTGTGCCCCCAGATGTTAAACCAGTAGAAATAGTAATAAGGGTAATACAGAAGGCAATAAAAATTATTGAAAATATTCAATTATTTGTCAGATTATATCACTCCAAAAATTAGTTTCAGGATCAAATCAAGGATGTGGACATAACCCACCTCTTATTTACATCTGGCTTCTTCAGATCTAGCTTTCTTCACCTCTGGCTCTCAACTGAGATTAAAAGAAATACCAGGTCCGTCTAACATAGCATAGACAGATGAGAGAGTAAAGCTAAAGCAACATTTCCCCTCTTTGTACTTAAATTTTTATTGTTTTACTTTTGAGTGTTTAACAAAGAAGTGTCAACATTCCATTATATCTAAGATCTGAAACTTAGCAATTATCATTATTCATATAGTCACAGTTATTTAGATAAGCAGTACAATACTTATTTAAAATGTTAATACATATGCTGAGATTCTTCTTCTCTGAATTTGATGTCTACAGTGAGCTAGCAAGCTTGGGCTCCCTTTATACCATTGTAATGGAAAGGGGCATTGCTAGTGTGCAATTCATCTGAATTATTTTAGATGTCTCTTTCTGGGGAGATGTTCCTACCCCAAGTCACGGTGTCAGAAAGGTGATGATTTAGCTCAGATTGGTACCTCAGTCTCAAATCTGTGATATTGTATGTACATTTTCAGTTGTCACACTGAGATGAAAAGTGTTTTGAGAATGGCTCTAAAAGAAGGAAAGGTGCAAAGAAAAACAGGAAGGGTTGCAAGTAAAAGGAGCCAGTGGGAAAGAAAGTGCATACACAAGAGAAAGGTTCTAAATACATGGAAAGTTGGAGGGAAGGTGGAAAGTTACTGCATCAAAGTGAGGAGTAGGAACCATATTAGGAAGAAGTGACATGAGAAGTGACATGAGTGGCAATCGGATCTAAGGAGTTCAGAGCTATGAAGATGAAACCAAAAAGCTTCAATTTTATGGGAAAGCTAAAGATGATCTACTGAAAGAACTAGAAGGGCAAAAGCTCACCAGAGCACAAGCAAACAAGGGTTGCAGATTGCTGCATTTGAGTGTCACAAAGGTAGGAACTCCACAGAGCAGGGACTTGCAGGCATAGGAGGAAAACAACACAAACCAGGGAGTCATTGTATATCGTATGTGTGCATCTCTTCAGAAGGTACTGTGGCTTGAGATTCAAATCTTTCCTTAACTACAATCAGTTTTAGGAGATGAAAGGGAAAGATCTTCACTAGAAGCACAAGAAAAAGTTGTTCAAATATTTTTTGCTGCTTTTCTCTTTCGACCCTACTGTTCTCTTTTTTCTTTAAAAATTTTCAGGCCATTTGGCATGCATGGTAGTCTCCTGCCTCTAAGTAATTGAACAGCTTAACCAAAACAGTGATCACTGAAATATTCTTGTCTAAGGAAGCACAGTAGGGAATTTTGAATAAATAAGCCAGGCTTTGTGACAGTAACTTGTCCTTTCAGGATGAAAAATAGGGAAAGGACTAATGAAAAGAAACTTAGAAAGATAGAGGAAAGGATAACCCTTGTCTGACACAGAAAAAGAAATTCCTTGTGTGTAAAGAGGACAGAGAAATGTGAGAGATATTTTAAAAGAAGCAGCTTGTTATACGCTCTTCTTTCCCAAAATTTCTGAAAACAGCTGCATAATTTCTGGAGTACTTAGGACATCCATCACCAGACTCTTACAAAAAGACTCTTATGAGTGCCAACAATTGCACAGGCCATCACAGTATTTCTGTGTGTCTTTTACTCATACGTTTACTCCTTTTCATGTCATCCAATGTGCACGAATAATGAGTGTAAACTTCAGCTTTACACAATTCTGGTGTGTCTTCCTAAAACCGTCTGGGTAATACTGTCTCAACATTGCAAACAGAACCATTTTAAATTCACCATTCCTGTTGCAACCTCGAGGACACCTGCTTATAGCCAGTAGCACCAAAACTCATTAGGTGTGTAATTTTCCAAGGAATACCATTTTTCTTTTAATTGTATTAGTATTAGGTAATGGAATATTTTGCAAGCTATATGGTTATCAAGTCATTTACACACATGAAAAATAATTTACAAATATACAAGCAAAAGAAGTATTCACAGGATGCTAAATGTTGGTAGTGTAAAGAATGAAAAGAAACAAACTTGTTCATTTCATGGCAGATTTCATTTCATAAAATTTTATTAATGTTCATAATTTCGTACCAAGAACACCTATCATCTAAACAATTAAATTGATAAACTTGTGAAAATGCATATTTGTCTTATTCTGACAAAACAAAATTTTGTTAAAATGAGAGCAATACAATTTAAATTATTAAGTATAGGGATAGAAAAGGCATAGAACCCTTCAGTAAATATCTAATGGAAAAAATGAATAAATATCAGTGCTCACAACTAAATAAAATGCAAAGTCAACAGTCTGGTCAGGAAGTCAAAGGAAGTTTTGCTTGGGTACATAAGTTACAATCTTTCAGGGAAGTCAGAAGTCAAAAGAAAACAAAATAATTTATCTACATCCTGGTCTTTAAGGCCAGAAAGCTATTTCAGCCACAGAACTCACATGAAAATTCCAATTAATTATTTTCTTGCTTTTTCTTTCCATAAAGCAATACCATTATTGTGAGCTGCAGCAAAAACATATCTTGGACAATGCACCAAACACTGCATTGAACACATAGTGTATTGGACAAGGCACATGCATGTATTATAGTTTAGACATTGCAATGCTGTACAAATATAGAAAGGCCACACTAGTTATAAAAAAGTAAAGTGTTGGCAAAACTCAAATCCCTCTTTCTCTTTAAACAAGCCTCACCTTTTCGCCTACTTTTTCTGTAAACCTTTTCTGGGTGCACTTTCACATTTCAGTGGAATAAGGAATGATTTCACACAGCACTAGGTAAAAGTTCATCTTTGGGAAAGTATGTGAAGAAAACTTCAGAACATTTTGAAGTGTGTGAATTAGTGCTCCTAACTCTGAACCAAGGTGCTACAGCCAAAGAAGGAGGAAAAACATAATATTGATTTTTTCTTCAGAGAAAAAAGAGTAGCTGCATTTTGACTGATCCCTATCTGCTGAGCTCTCCCTTTCTGGAGCTATGCCTGTGTCTTCAAAATATAGACTATGAGCTATATCAGGTCAAGCTATTAGGAACAATTAGTTCACACAATCTTCATAGACCTATTTTGTATAACCTTGGTAACAGTCCATCCTTTCATAGAGGACTTTCCTTTTTATTAATTAATCTCAGTACATAGCTTTGCAAAGACATCACAGTGAAGATGATCTTACCGGATCTCTCTCAGACCATACACACTAATTTTTGTTTAGTGGTGTCTATGAACTGCAATAGAAAGATCCCTACCCAGCTGCAAGTGAGTTGACCCCCAGAGCTAAGCACGGGAAAACTGTGTTAGAGCATTGCTACCTCTTTGAGAGAGAGGAGGTTTGGCCATGGGGTTGCACTGGTAGGAGTGTCCTGCCTTTGTGGCTCAGCTTAGCCCCTCACATTGGTGCTTTGCTCTAATTGCACCAGCCTGTTGTGAATCAGCTGGAGTTTTGATGGGGACACAACACTGGAAAACACTCTTAGGAGCACAAGCTTATTATTCGGGTTCCCCTTATGAATTAGTGGTAGTTACAGTGGGAGGAGTCAGATCACACATACAGCTGCCGTAGAAGGTCAGTGAGGCCACGGCCTGGAGGAGGGACTCCCCTCTGGAGCAGAAATTGAAAAATTGTAGCATTTATAAATTTTAAATCGAAGTTTAATATATCTGTCCCCTATCAATTAAAACCAAACAGACAATGAGGCATAACGTTATTTTTGCAATACTGATCACTATAGGAATGTTTTGATAACCCAGATTCAAAATCAAGGGTTCACTTCATGACCAATGAAGCCAGAGTAAACTGTTCAAAAGGAAGTAGCTTCATCCTGAATGCTAAGAGCTTCAGAAATTCCATCACTAAAAATCTCTTAAATATGTGAAAATCATTTAGATAAAGACCATACTTAAACTTTCCTCCATCTGACAGTATCTCTTTAAGAGATCTACACTTAATTTTACTAATTTGGAGACGAAAGAAAACAGGCAGATGCATAACACTGACATCTTTATAAAATATTTAACAAAGGTATCTGTTGAGGTTTTCTTTATTTTTTTCACACCATAAGCTTCCATCTACTATTTGACATAGAAAAACAAGCAGGATCTGAGTCAAATGGGAAGAGCATATCGGATCTCCAGAAATCACATCACTACAGAGCAAAATTGTTCTCTAACTTTTAGACTTGTGAGATAAGAAAAGACTATTGTTAACTTCTCGCCAGATAAAGGGGCCAGTTTTAAAGCATTCTTGTGTCATTTTTTCACTAGACTTAAATCTTATCTGTGAAATCAAACAGGGCTCAGTTGAAAATTTGTTACTGTTAAGAATGGGTTAGGTTCCACTCACAGAAAGCAATTTAGAACAAGTAGGGATAGTTTTGGGTAGTCTTGATGGAGAAAAGGTGAGTGGACTGAGTTGAATTTCCTCTTCTAACATGCATGTAAAAAAAAAAACTGGCTACATACGTACTTGAAATGGATAAAGGCCTGTGAGTCTGAATAATTAAGGGACAAAGGAAGATGGCAAAGGAGGTGAACCAGGTTAATCAGTTAATCTTCTCCAGCAACATGTTCGTTTGAAAGGAAAGAATGCATCATTTCGAGACAAAAGCTTTAGACATCAGTAGTTTGAACTTATTAGACTTTTCATGTGAGAGAATTTACTATATTAAAGAATTACCCTGGTGCATCAAGCCCAAATTTTAAGAAGAAATATAAAATATATACTTACAACTACACATACCTGTGTGCATATATGTATGTGCAAATATAAATTTTACTAACACACATACAGGTAGATGGAAGATCAGCTGTCTGTTGTCTTCACAAGTTCTTATCACTGTACATTAAAGGTTTGAGATTGAGTCACATAAAAAAATGCAATCTATGCCAAAAACCTGCAAAGCTCAGTAGCTCAGATGAGCATTCAAGTCACTGTGTCTCTACTTTTTTACCTGCATTAGACTTAAAGGTTACCAAGCAAAATTTCACATGCTATAGAAACAAGTAAGTTTTTTAAATCTCTGATTTAAAATCACTGATGTGCGACTTAAATCTGGCATGTCCTACTGTCAAAAGTCACGCTGCAATTAAACAAACATCCTCATGATCTGAAACCCCAAAGGTAATCCTGCAGTAATGGTTCGTCAGTAAAAAAGCTATAATGCCTCCTAATCAATGGACCAGTGCCTATGCAAAGGCAAAACTGAATGTTTCAATGTTCATTTTAACAAAATGGAAGATCTTTTTCCCCTAAACACCAGCTATGAATGGTCACAGTGCTAGCCACTTTCCTAGGAGTCATGCTTCTACCACATATAGATTAAATTATGTGCCTTGATAGATGACATTTCAATAGAAGCAGTAAGTGCAGACGTCTTAGAGCAGAAGCTGCTCTTTTCTCCTCTTCACATAACATCCAATATTATCGTGTTTGCATTACCATAAACATCTGCCTTTGGAGTCTGTTGCATGTGTTATTTAATTATTTTGTCATTTACTGGAATTATACTGTGCACAGAGGGTTTTCATCCCAACTACCTTATATTAATTTGAAGTCACTCGTCTTAAGTACCATTGCAGGGAGGATTTCAGACGATAGACCATATTGAAGCACGCAGTTCTAGTAGGCTATCAAATTTTCCAAAGGAAATATGGGTTCATTATGAATGTGTTGCCTTTCTGTACATACCTGTAAGAAACTTCTCCAAAAATTTACTACTGCCAAGGCAAGAATATTTCTGAATATGCAGGCTATAATAAGATTAAATATGCTTATTACATTAGCACTGCATATCACGCGAAACTGTTGCACAACTCTTTGATCAAATGCTAGCAAATGAGATCCCTCACTGCTTCAAATAAAATGTACGCTGTGCTTATTCTTTATTTCATAGAATCATAGAATCATAGAATGGTTAGAGTTGGAAGGGACCTTAAATATCATCGAGTTCCAGCCCCCCTGCCATGGGCAGGGACACCTCCCACTAGGGATTTGCTTTGTGCAAGAAAATAGGGAAGGCGTGGTTGTCTTTTACACAACTTGCAAGAAGAAATTACAGTAAAATGAATATTATCTGCTTCAGTCATCAAGGCACAATGTTCCTCCCCACTCCCCTTGCAGAATTAATGCAGGCCCGCATGGGCTTAGTTCCCATCAAACTTAGCACTACTCTGAAATGAAAAAAAAAAATCTCACTCCCAACCAGTTTGTACTGTTGACAACTACCGTGAAGTCCACACCGCAAAATAATATGACTGGGTCAGTGTGTGTCTGAGTCTCATTAAAAATGAGTCATCTTTATGTATAGTGAACAATTAACTTTATGCAAAATTCCTACTGTATGTACTTGCCTTGGGGCATTGTTTGTTATAAAAGACGAAATAAAAATTGGGGTCTTGATCTGTCAAAGTGCTGAGAAACTCAACTACTGTTGAATTCAATGCATGTTCAGTACCTTCCATTCTTGTTTAATTCAATGTCAATTTAAGGTACTCAGCCTATCCACAAGGTTCTCAGAGACCTGGGGTTTGGACTGTGCTGTTCTCCTACTCTGCAATGTCACTTCTTATACATCTCACACAGACAAAGCTCTCCTTTAAAAAAAGCAAAGCCTGCCAATGCCAGCCACGTTGGATCAGGCACTTTTAGAGGTTTCTCTTTCTCCACTGGCTAGCATGAATTTTGAAATACTAGGAGCATTAGACTGTTTTAATTTGTTCACAGTCTTTATGCCAAGTCGTAGGAACTTGCTGCCCTACAGTGATTCCTACCACATTTGGTAGTGTCTTTTAACAAGATTACTGAAACAGATGAATCTTTTTCTTAAACATTGTTAATAAAATATTAAATTGCATATTAAAATTTTCAGAATGACATTCTCATGTCTTGAATTTATTTATAGGGGAAATAAAAGAAAACTTTCCAAATACACAGTGATTTAAACCTGATATATATTAATATAGAATATGTTGAATGGAAGACAAACACATTTATGTTTATACAGTTCATATTTCCATTATCTATATATCTTTACATAATTTAGAAACATGAATCACAGTAATTTTCCAGGCAATAAAAATAACAGTTCTGGATCTCTTTTATGTTTATTGTATCTACTTGCAATGTTACCTTGATTTTTCATACTGAAATACCTTCTGCTCAGTTTTTTTAAATTTTTTTTTTCATGTTTTCCTCTACTACTCTTTACTTTTATGTAAACATACAGACTGAAAGCACAGTTCTAAAATGTCACTCTTTCAGCTTTGGTCAAGTTAACACACTGCCATTAGACATGATCTGTTACAAAGAATTTTTTAATTGTCTCTGTGCTAAAATATTAAATAAAATAAAATAAATAATAAAATATTGAACTGTTTATAAACACAATGCATCTCAGTGTGTCCACTACATAATAGACATTAGAAAAATGTGTTTAACTCTGCTGCTAGGGAAATGGATCATCAAATACGGGAAAAAAGCATCTGAAAAATTTACAAGGGAAAATAGTTTTCAAAATAATAAAGAGTTAAACAGGAACACAACGTTCAAGTGTTTGAATTCTAATTCTAGTCTGTAAGTAGCATCTTTACAATCAAATAGAGATATTGCCATATCGGTCACTCGCTTTCAAACTGGTGCTGCTTTACTGACTGACAGAATCCCAGCTTAATTTTGTCTTGTTTTTCACCATTATGAATTGTCTCTTTCTTTAGTACTTTTTAATATGAGAAAATTGGGCTTTGAGTTACACTGAATATGTATGAATCACTCTTTACATGTTATTTTTCCCTTATTTGTAAGACATATAAATGAAAAATATGTATCTACTGTCTGGTTTTCTTCTGTGCACTAGTTATTTTATAATTTATTTTAAATATCATTTTAAAGGACTAATTCTAAGATTCTTTTTTAATACACTTATATTTCAGGTAGCTTGATGGAAGCATAATTACTAGCAAAAAAACAAAGATACTCATACAAATGGCATTTTGATGTGAATGAGAAAAGCAGAACCAAACCAGTTGATTTTCTTTCGGGTTACGTTTGTAAGTGTTATCGAAGAACTTTTAAAATAACTGTGGTTCTTCTAATCTTCTTCTTTGTTTTCATTTTATTTTGTGCCTCATTTTTTTTCTCTTTCTTAGGAAAGAATATGTTTTGGTATTGCCATCTCTGGGATATTTTTTCTCTTTCTTTCTCTCTCTTTTTAAATGTGAGAGAACATGTTGTATGTCCATTTCTCGTGGTTTATTTTTCCTTAGAGAATTCCCAAGACTATGCACTGACAGATCTTGGTATCCAAGGGGGAGTCTACTCACAGGATTAAAGGCGAGAACCTCAATTAGACTATCTCTGATTTCTTCAGATGTTTTTTCTAATCTTTTAATATGGGATTAAAGTCAGCTAGAACCTAGCTTCCTTTTTTTCTTAGCTGAGATCTTCTTTGTTGCAATGCAAACTAGATATATTTTTTGTTTTTGTACTAAAAAAATAAGGTAAAAAGAAAGGAAAAAAAAAAAGGAAAAAAAAAAAGCTTATATCTTTTTCCTTAATTTGGAGTCATTCTAGTCTAGATAAGGATAATGAACTTTTGTCAGCTCTTATGTGATACTGCGTACAAAATAGCTTGATAAGCAATGTGAAGCATACACACGCTTCTCAATGATCTGCAGGAAAACTCCCTCAGAGACTGATTAGCCCATGCTTGTCACAAGTAGGGGAGATAATTATGGGGGCTTAACAGTCTATATGGTAGATCTTTTGAGAGGAGAGGGGTAGATCTAAGACTGTCTCGTGGATCAACCATAATTTTTAATATTACAGATAACGTGTGTGGTTTTTTTAGTATATCCCTGGAGCCTGGGTAGTGACTCTTCCCATAGAGTGACATCATATTACTTTTTGAGAAGATAAAAATTGTTGAAATTAGATTATCCCTAATTAGTATAATCTTATGAACCGTTCTGAAAAGTTTATTGCACCCATGCTGGCAGTCTCTGATTCCATATTGAGAGCTTCTTATTACAGTGTGTGTGCTAATCCTTAACCATGGAAATGAATACATGGTACATAAAAGAAATGTTGTTGTATTTCTTCATTTAATAAACTCCATATTGTACTCTCATTCCAAAGCTAATAGCTACTTTATGGATCTCTGTATATCAGATATCAAAATATTTCAACTTTTTTTTTAAGTAAAGATGTGTCATTCCAACAATAATTTACATTAGACTAATGGGTCTGGTAAATTGGAGGAGGGGAGTTTTAACAAATGCCAAAGAAAAAAAAATTGTTCTTTGCCCTTATTTATGAACATAGACATCTTATGAACACTTAGTCCTCTGTATATATATTAAGCAGAACAGTGTGTAATATAGCCACATTCCTGCTGACTTGTCTCCTGTCATTGACAACAGTGGTGTTTGTGGATGCTCAATCCTTCAAAAATAAAGATACAATTTTCCCTTCAGACAGCTGTGCGTATCCTGCAGAAGTGGCTTTTCTTGTTAAAAGAGCATAGAGGTTTGAAAGTTTTGAACGACCCTCTCACAAAACCTTTTTGCCCTTTGACACCAGCTGCACAAGTCGGTAATTCTGCATGCCTTCCAGTGCAGCTTTCATCAAGGCGATATCCCACACCGTTTTACGACCCAGTTTTTCCTTTTTATCTTCTTCCTGAGTCTTCCTCACCGTCGCCCACCGCTTTTTGCTGTACGAGCTGGGCTTGCCAGCCCGCTCGCTTGGGCTGCGTTGCCGCAGCTGCTGTACAATTACGTGGCCGGAATAAAGCAGCTGCCCGTGCTTTTGCAGCGGGCAAAATCAGGAGGACTCACGTAGGACGTGCATCTCTCACCGAAGGCACTGTCCTCTTGCAGCGGGTTAGCCTGGGCAGCACAGCTGGCACGAGCTTTGCTCTGCACCCCTCCTGTCAAGGGAAGTGCCCAACGGCGTGCAGCCCCGCTGTAAAAATCACACAGCAAATCAGATGGGAAAGAGTAGTTTTCTTCCTCCACTTCACTTTCTGAAAGGTATTCAGGGCCTATGGTTAGCGACAGCAAAGCTCAAGTCTCATAAGGTACACGGGCTTCTCCAAACAGCCCCTCAGCAACACTATGAGGAGATCCCAAGCAGCAGTAAATTGAAGTAACTGTGTCAAATTTAGTGAAGATTTGCTGACTTACACTATCCAGAGGTTTGTCCTTCTCGCACGTGCTTTTCTGTTTCTAGTTAAGATGATACCACTCCTAAATTTGCAAATTTTCTTTGACCTCTTCTTAGCAGACAGGGCTAAAATAACACTTTGTCTTCCTCCCTCAGCAGAGGACTTAAAGGTTAATGCCTCGTTTATTTACCTGGGGGTATTGCTCTTGCTGTGTCTCTCCCTGAAGTTCCTTTACCACAGGAGGGCAACAGGAGAGAAAAGAGTGTTTTAAAAGAGCGGTAAGATTCTCACTTATGATTATTTCTGGGTCTAATCTTGTAACAGAGTAAGGCCAGGATAATGCACTGGGTAGTAACCCGTGGATCAGGCAGATTTACCGAGACACATTTCATTGATTTCTGACTATGAGTTGCAATTGATCCTGCTACTCTTAGCTGTCCTCACAGAGCTCACCAGTGCCACTAATCCTCTTAAGCAGCAGTCAAGAGATGCAGATAAAAGCTGGTGATTCACCTTGGCTCAAATAACAGTGCTCTTAAAAAGAAAATAGGGGGCTCATGCCTTGGATATAAAAATGTATAATCTGCATGCCGACTGCATGTTGTGTCACAGTGGAGCGTATTTCAAGGCTATTAATTAAGACAATAAAAGATTGAGAGCTCAGAAAGAAACTGTTACTAACAAAAGCAATAATTCTTCTATCTTTACATATGAAAATGGCTATAAAAGCAAATATAAATGATTTTGTATAGAATTATTGTACTTAGATGAACCTGGGAGCATGGGAGGCAGCTGTTCTTGCAGATCTAGCATTTTTATTTCAAGACAAAGGAAAGCGGTTTGCAGAGAACCACAGAATATCTAAGTGCAACATTTTGGCATCCATCACAGTATATGAAGCAGGTTACTGTGTAAGGAGGAAATACTACAGACAAGAAAGCATCAGAATGAAAACACCACACGATAGCATCAAGACAACCTAAACAAATGTGAGGAAAAAAGAGATTAAACCTACAAATTTTCCCTAATAGTATTCACAGCTTTTTCACTGTGTTTGCTATGAGGAAATGTAAGCAATATTGTGCTTTGCTGAGAAGTTGAAGGGAAGTGAAAGCCAGATGAAGTTCTCCTGTGAGCGTGTTCACATGAGGGCTTTATTGGAAGTGTTCACCAGACTATCAACAATTCTCTTTCACCTCCTGAAAAAAGTTTTCGGCATCTCATAAAAAAGTAAAAACAATACCATGAAAATTTGATGCTCAAAACACACACTACGAAAGGCAAATAGTGATGTTACAAGCACAGTTAAAGCAGGGTTATTTGTCCTACCCGTATGAAGAAATATGTTTGTGTAGTCAAACAACATCAAATAGCAACCAACCTCCATGTGTGAGATTATTGATTATTAAACAAGACTTAACTCATCAAATAAATTATTTGCTGGGAATAGTTCACCCTGTTCTAATCGAGAAGTAATACTCAATTATTATCTGTTCGCAGCTCTAATCAGAAGTGCCTTCCCTTTTTTTCTGCAGTCCTAGGAGGGAATGCAGATCTCTTTCCGTCCTTGTCTCCCTTCAGTTCCCTTCGCGATGGCAGAGGGCAGCCCCTCCTCCTTCCCACCATGCAGGGCTGCCCTTTGCCAAGCCTTGACTCCGAAGCCTCGTGTGTTTCAGGAAGGAAAAGCCATGTTCTGTGCATCACACAGTCAGGCTGCACTCCAGTGTTGTGTGCCAGGTTGGACCCATGGGCCGACAGCTCTACAAATGAACTTCAGGAACTTAGGGAGGTAGTGGGTTTTATCAGCCTAGGTTCCCTGATGGTCACTGAGGAGAAACAGGCACCTCCAAAAGGCAGTTCACATCTTGAGTTGGACCCAGTCTGCAGACGGCAGTTCCCAACTTCAACTCCTCACTAATCTTCCTCAATTCAGGTGGTGATTTTTCCCAGAGGTTCTCTGTGTTAATGGCCAAAACAGTTGCTGAAATAGCCTCAAAATATCTCTTTATCCCTCTAAGAGTCAAAGATGCACCATTTTCTGCCCATGCAGTGTTAGTTTTGGCAATAAAAAGGATGGGTTTTTTCAATTTACCAGGCTAAGCAAACAGATCTAGAAGGAAAGAGTAGAAGTCTTTTAGTCATAATGTCTGAAAAACTAGACCTTACTATTTAGAACTGCCCACAGGCAGCTTGTTCTTCAGTTCTTGGTTTAGCAATTCCATACTCAAATTTTCATCAGCCCTGAGCATACGTGGATCCAAATGAACCTCTAAGGAACTGCCAGCACTCACAACCTCCAAGAACTGCAAACTCTCTCAAGTTGAATATGATTTTTTCAAATTAAGAAAAAAAAATAATCAACTTTCTGAACATTTGGACCTTTCTACTTCTTCCAGGCTTCTTTCCTCATTAGTATCAGTGTCTGCAAGACAACATGAAGAAGGAAGGAATTAATGAAAAATCAGTGGAGAAACAGTCCAATCTTTTTGTTGCTGAATTCTGGTTTTGTAATTTTACTGTGAACACAATAACTCCATTAAACTCCCTGAATTAACATTTATGTAAGACACTGGCTTCTGATGGCTATTCCTTGGAAGATATTTCTGTAAGTTCTTATTCGCTCATAAATCAGAATTTTCATTTGCAACTGCTTTTCTTTCAGAGTTTTTGTTGTAGCCATCACAAATGGAATTGATACACATTGTCATGTGAATGAGATGTCAGTATTTTGTTATTATAACCCATTTCAAAAATTCAGTTTTATTACTTGCACCTCTGTGATTTTAATGCTGAAGTTCTATAGTTGCAATGTACTATTTGAGCAACCATACTCGCCTAAAAGCATACACTTGGCCTTGGGTTTGGGCAGATAGGGAAAAGATGTTGCTTCATGCTATCTTTTTCTCCTGAAAAACAAAAAAGATTGTGATAGATTTTCACAAAATAATACAAAATCATGGGGAAAATGTGACTGTAGTGAAAATCTGTGAAAAAATTACAGAAGAAAAAATAGTTTAGATACTACTGTCAAATCTTTTCAGCTATGTCAAATCTTTTCAGTTAAGGAAAAGAAAAGTGTAGCTGTGCAACAAGGCCAAATGCCATAAACTAATTTACATCTCCTCTGCTTATGGATAGTCTCATTTTGAGCAGATTTGGCTTAAAGATAGGCCTAAAGTAAGGAAGCTAGCAAGGAAGATTTGTGAATGATCAGGGATGCAGTGCTTGAATTTGCTCCTTGGACCTACCCTAGTACTACATCCTAAGTAACCTAAGTTTTAATATCCCCACTCCCTGATGCGGTGTCTTGAAGACACTCTAGACCCTATCCAGAGCTGCTGGCTTTTCTGACCATGGAAATGAAAGTACTGGAAAGGGCTACCATGTGCCTGAGGTTTGACGCAGAAAATGGGAGACTTCTGGCGTGAATGAACAAGTTGCCCAGAGAGGTGCCATCCCTGGAAACATTCAGGGTCAGGTTGGATGAGGCTCTGAGCAACCTCATCTAATTAAAGATGTCCTTGCTCATTGCAGGGGAGGTTGGACTAGATGACCTTTAAAGGTCTCTTCCAACCCAAACTATTCTATGATTCTGTGAATATATGGTATTCAGAGGCATTCCTGGGTTAACCTCTGTAGACATAGTGAAATCAGTCTGATTTCCTTTGCTGAGATAGTCATAAATGCTTATTTGTGTTTTTAAAAGAATTAGATTTGAACACCTTAGTAGAATATAATTTACGTATTGCCTGAGTTTCAAATAGCCCTGTTTAGTCACCAATAAAATGCCTCATAAAGTTCAAACACAATAAGGTAGCAGTGGGATGCAACTGAAAGCTACCCTTTGACAGACAGCTCCTGCAGTTAAAATGATCAAACTAAGTGTGACTTAAATAAAGACGTTCCCACCCCACATTTTGGAAGCACCAACATGATCTTTTAACACATGGTGTTCTATTGACTCCTGCAAGTTAAACAGAAGTAAAGCTACAGAGTTTATTAACATCAGGCCAAAGAAACATCTTTTTAAGTATGGGATTTTTCCCTACAGGTGGGAAAGCATAGCATGAGCTTAGAAAGGATAATTAAGAGCTTTTCCTATAGAAAACCACCACATTAATTCCTGAATTCCTCTATGGACAGCACTGGAGGTGAACAGCAAATGGGCTCTATAGGCTATTAAATAGGACCGGCTGTCAAACAAGAATTTGCCATGCTTCACCATTTGTTTTCCCTTATGAAATAAAAAATAGACCTTTAGAGTATTCTGGGAAAAAAAAAAAAAAAAAAAACAAAAAAAAAGAGTGAGAAGGACACTCTACAAAGCAGCCAGCATTGCAATTGTGAGAATTGCAGAAAAAGTGTAGAAATAACTTCAAAACTTCATTTTTCCTTTTCTAGAGTAGATGTTTCCAAATTTAAAGCAAATCTTTTGGCCACTAACATACAATGTCAGGCTTGCTCATTAAGTGGAGAAGGACAAATAAGTCCCACAGAAAACCTTGAGATATTTCCTCTGAAACTGCATGATTTCAATGACTGACATTTTCTGATTGACAATGCATATCATGAAAGTAACTCAAACAAAATGGTTCTGCTATTAAATTAAAATCAGTTTTGCATCATTAAAGATGTTTATCTGTTCCATCCTGAGCTCATAGAGCACTGCTGGCTTTCTAGGATCTGATGATGTCACCACAAAACCCCTCTGAGCAGTTTGTTTCATCATTCAACCTCCAACCTCCTTTGAGCCAACAAAACATTACAGGTGAAATTAGTTTCAATTATTATTGTAAAAATTAGGTATTGCTCTTTCAGGTAGTTTGATTTTAGGTACCTGTTGTTTGTCACAGACCATAAAAGCATTTGATAGTATTATTTTTTTTAGATATTTGTAACGTGGCTTTTGAACATCAGTGGCAGCTGCTACTAATAAGCATCCCTACTTAGAACTGTCAGGTCTCTGCAGTAATATAGTGCTACAGTAATTTCTAGGCACAACGAGGAAATTGTGGAGGCCTTTTCCTTTTAGATAATATTGCTTTGCTCTTTTTTTTTTTTAATAATGACATTAATCTTATTGTATAGGTGAGATAGTCCTTTTTTGTCAGTATTATAATTTTAAATATTAATTAGAAAAAAATATTTTTTAGACCACTTTTTGGAGAAAGACTCTTCAGTAATTGCCACAGATTAGCTGAAATTAAGCAGAATCCTATACAAAAAATATTTTTAAAATCTGCAAAGTTTTTCATACTCTTCTGTTGAATTGCATAGCAGAGCTATTAAACTACATCTACCAAACACCTAGTATCAGAACAAAGAGACAAACAAAGCATATCAAAAAGCTCCTATTTTGTTAAATTTTATAGCGTTGCCTCATAATGGACAGAGCAACAATTCTCTCTTTACTGTCACAGAAATGGATAAACTTTTACTATTTCTGTTGATCTTAAAAATGTCCATTTTAGCTCATGTTCCGGCATTTAGAGATCAGCTATTTACAACAGCTGCTTACAGAAGTAGTATTTGTGGATGTACGGGCATAACATCTGCACATTTTATTTTGAAAACCATCTTCTGTGGTGTCCCTTTTTTGACCAACCAAAATTCAGTATGATGGCCTTATTCCAGAAGGGAAGATAAATCAGTGATGGAATCAGTTTTCTTTGGTATATTTCTCTAAGCATATAAAAAGTCCTGTTTTGCAGAACACAGAAAAAAAATCAAGCAAAGGCTGTTTCATTGTTTGCCACTGTAAATCTCTTTCAGCCAACACTTTAACGTAACCTCCCACTTCATGATTGTCTCCCACATTCATAGCCAAGTACAGGGTAGGCTTTCTTCAAGCTTCACATTTGCCTTTGGGCTGCAACATGAACTCGGTTGCCTCTTATAGCAAGCTACTTGAAATAAAACTGCTTCAACAAGTTCCATCTTGCAGTGTTATTATTATTATTATTATCATCATCGTCATTTGTAAAGGGAGTTTGTATTATGAGAATGCCTGTGAGCTATCACAGACTGCCTTGTATAAATATAACTTGTGCAAAAGAGCTCATATTCAAAGTGTAAAATGAGAGACAACAGGTGGAAGAAGCCATCAGCTGGAAGGGAGCACAAGGGAACAATGAAGCAATTACGAACAGTTGACGAAGCAGCAGTCAGAGAACACCAGCTGCTTAACTATTGTGGGAGCTCTAATTACAATTCTTCTTAGGCGAGTGAATTACTCTTGGAGCACTCTGCCCAGAACCCTCCCTCAGGAAGGAGTACGTGATTTTGGGAAGAAGGAAGATGCAGCAGGGAGGAGTGCAAGGTCCCTGCCCTCCTTTCGCGAGAAGTCAAAGCCAACCAGGTTCACGTGTGTGCAATACACTCCCACTTACATATTCAGAGCAATACAGGATGCATTGCAGTAGAGGTCCTTGAGCTGTTAACATATGGATCTCTAACATGATAAAATGTGTTATTTCAGTATAGATATCGAGCTATTAGGATAGATCATGTCAAAAATCTTAGTGTTAATGGCTCCATGCTAAGCATTGGCATGATCCATCTTAATGGCTTCTTTTCTTCACAGCCGCTACGATGTACTATGTCAAAGCATAATATCAAGCCTTTCATTTGAAGTGCTACATCATATCAAACCCTCTATTGCAGTTATTCAAATGTATAATGTCAGTGCATAGTATGGAGTTCATAAGTGGCTCTTTGACAAGATGTATCATGTCAATACATGGTAATGACTGTTATGACACCAAGCAGTGCTTAGTAAGTATGAAAATGTTACTCTGTGTAAGCACAATAAATTAAATTCAAAAGGTTTGGATTTTGTTTTGTATTTAATACAGAGGGAATGAATTCAAACTGGATATGGACTAACCTGGAAGGATCTTGCATACTAATGGAACATCTTTCTCCTCTTTATGAACCTGTAGCCTTTCAGATTAGAAGTGTATCATTTCAAGGAAGGTTAAAAGGAGAGTGAGCAGCTTGTTCCTATGTGCACTGCACAGGAAAGATAATGAAATCTTTCAATGGGTCATTGTTAAACTATTTTTTTCCTGTCAAAGCTTGCCAGGTTTTTTTTGAAATTGAAATGGCAGTGTGCCAGGCTTGACACTACTTCCATCAAGGGAGTCTTCCAAACTGCACAAAGAGAAATTGCATGGAAAACTTGCTTCAAATCACTTTTGCCCTTTGTACAACTGGGACGACTTGTTTAGACTACTGTCCTAATCCCACATCCACTATGAGTACTGAAACCATAGTACGGAAACAGTTTTGCCTGGAAAAAATGAAGGAGCAGCAGTAGGATGCAGAGTCTCCTCAGAAATGGAAGCAGCAATTTGTTGCATGCTTCCATGTAGAGTTCAGAATGATCATGAGCTACAGTCATCCTAGAAAAAAGTGAGAAGAATCCACTCCCTGGACCTTCTCTTCCCTTAAAATCCTAAGCAAAAATTTACAGTGAAGCGGAGAAGGGAAAAGAAATGGCACTACATGTGCATATTTAGGCAACTGAATCAAGTCCCTGAATTTCTATTTTCACAAGGTGAGTGTGCTACCTAACCTCACCATTTTGATTCATACAAACAGATAAATTTTTTAAATATTCAGTGTCTAAAGAATGTGCTAATATTTGTACACTCTACCTTTTCCTTAACTAGTGGGATCTTATTGGACTGCTAATTTGACTGCAGAGTTAAAGGCACTGGCCTCTGAGGTGAAATTAATCCATACAAAGCTGGGGATACGAGTCTTTCAACTTGATTCTCTTACCTTTATACCTGATAGTTTAGCCTACAGTATATGAAATGTGACTACGCACCTATTTTTGTGGTGTGGGCACAGGGGTCCAAATATGTCCTGGGAGTCCAAATTTTGACCATAAGATGCTTTAAATATCCTTTTTACTTGCTATTGGATTCAATTACCTAACCAGTCATCGCCTACATGTCTGTATCTGGTCTCAGGGACTGCAAATAGGTACTTCTAACCAGCCATCTTCCCATAAACTGACTGAACTCCTACGTAAACATTGCCCACACAATGAATCAAGGAGTCCGTATACATGAAAATTGTCTATGGTAATAATGTAAGGTGGTAAATTTACTTTCATAAATCATTACACAGAGCTAAAAAAAAAATGCTAAAAAAGTTAGCATTTCCTTTTTCCCAGTAATACAGGAATTTATAAACATAAGCGATTAGTCGTGATTAAGAATAAAAAATTAGCAATAAAAATTTACATATATGTGTATGAGAGATTGTGTCTTTAAAACTGGAATAATATCAGTCAAGAAGATAATATACTCAGTTAATACACATCTCTAAGTTGAGAACCATTTGGTTAGAAGCTCACAATTTTGATTGACTAAATATGGTCTTACACTGATTTTTATGCCCAAACATAGGTGAATCTTCATCTGAGGTGTTTTTTTTCCAACTTTGAAAAGGTATTACTTAATCTATTAAAAACAGGCAGGTGTATATTTACAAAATACTCCTTCATAGACATGTGAATGAAACATTCACTCCCTTTTATGTATTTTGTATCATTGCAGTAAAAAAGACAGGACCACCTAGATGTCCAAAAACTCAAGGTGTTTGTTTCTGACAAGGCGATGACATGCCTGCCTAGCTGAAATTGAAACAGCATGTCTGGAAGGGAAGTTCTTGTATAAAATGTAGATAAAGGCAGAAGGGACAATTTGAAGAGCCCCATACCTGCTGCAGGCCATGGTGCCACCCTACACGAGTTGAGTGGCACAGGGCCCACAGTGTCGTGCTTCAGCTACCAGACAAGAGGAGTTAATAACCGAAAAGAGTGGGTGGGAGGGAGGAGAATGGAAACACCCCATTAGACACCAGTTTCACATGTTGACAATAAATGATTGTCTGGCTTTTAGCAATGAAAAGACAGCAATATCATGCACCAATGTTATTTTTAACCTATATTCTACATTATTAATTTCAAACGTACTTGTGTCAGGCTTTCCACCTGGGCTGCATTTAAGATAAGAGGACGCTAATTGTATCCAGAAAAGTCCATCTGTTGCTAACAAACTCTTGCCAGAGGTTGCTCAGCAACCTGTATCCTATGCAGTCAGCCTCCTGGGCTGCTTTTTCCTGGCCCCAGAGCAAAGAAACAGGAGAAATTCCATTTTTTTGGCCAGAGATTTGTCCCACAAGTGAAGCACTCACTACAGACTGATGAGATAGACACCTAGTATAGCGATGTCTCATATGTACATGTCTAAACGTACTTTCTTGTGAATGTCCCAAATTCCTGGGCCTTTGGGAAAGATCCCGTCTTTCCCTTATTGGCTTTTGGCTTTCAGATGTTACATCAAGAAGGCAATTTACCTGCGGCAAATGAAAGAAAGTCCCCAGTGTTTAAGGCACTACAAAAAGCACCTACATTTTGAAACAAAGTTCATTGTAGTATTATATTCCAGGGCTTTAATAATAAAAAAGTTATAAGAATGATTTTTTCAGTGTCACATTTGAAACGTCTAAATGCCAATATAAAAAGTGCAAGTACACAGACACTCCAAGTTTATTTTAAGAAGGTATAAACATCCCAACATGACAAATAATTTGTACCATAACAGAACCCCTTCAGGGAATAAATTCAGTGAAAGGTGCAGTAAATTTAGGGTAACACGCCACAAGAAACACAATAGCTCAGTAAAATATCATAGCTGAATATTCTTTAATTTTTAATTAAATTAAATCATTGATAGTAGAGTAAATGTCTTAGCAGACATTTTTGTAGAAAGACCTACATCAGAAAACTTTTGTGTCTGCATTCAGAATACACAGTATGTATTTTGTTACTCATTGTCTTGAGAGAAGAAACAGAGATTCAGGAAGACACTTGATGAAGATGTGCATACTTCAATGCGTAGGAAGGAGAAATGTTGTGGTGAAGGAAGTGAACGATCATATACCTTAAGATTCATTTCTGTGGAGTACTAAAGTAAGTAGGATGCAATAAAGTGACAGGGGCAGCTAATAGGGAAGAGGATTCTGCAAGACATTGAAGACAAGAAGAGACAGTATGAAATCAATATAATAAACATGAAACTCTTCTGTTGGACCCGAGGATGAATTCTCAAAAAAATACTTTCTCCCATTCTATCAATAAATAAGTAAATGTAGGCTGTATTTTACGTACAACTTTGTGCTTGTTGATAGTATTTTTTTGCAGTTGAACTACCACTTTTGATTTTTTTTTTTAAGCAGCAATTACAAAAATTCCTATGCATTTGCCTTTCATTTTCCATTTTTATAATTTCCACTCCTTATGTGGAAAAACAGCATGGCTACAGTACTGACTCATAATCAAAGCCATTAACGTTTTTGTTATCCTGCAGTACCAGTAGAAGCATTTCTGGAGAACAGAGTAGAGCAAGTAACAAAGAAAGAAACACATTAGTGAGAAATTGTGACATATAACCCATTTCTGGTTTGGATGTTTCAAAATATAAAACTTTAGAACATGTAAATTATTTTCCTGAGCCTCACAGATATGTAGCTATTATTGATCTTTAAGACTAAATGTATTCTTATATATTTTAAGCTGAGTCTTCAGCCAAGGTATAGTTTTACAAGTAGATTTGAAGACCACAGTCAAGTTACCTCGATTCCAACTGCAGCCACCTTGCTCAGGAAAACAAAAGATCAAAATAACATTGTACTAATCTTTAAATATTCAGTTACCAGTTCAGTCCCATGCACCTATTTAGGCCACAACCTAGGTACAAAAGCTGACATCTAAATATTAGCATTGCCTTTTTCCCTCAGAAGTAAGTCAGGGGAAGATTTTCAAAGAACATGGTGAGATCTGGAGTTACAGGATATGTGTGCATGATGGTTGACATTCCATGTTTAAATGATTGTCTAAATAACATTGAGTCAAAATTACTGGGGGTTGATTACATAAAATAAAAGTGAAGAGAAGTCTTGTGTGACAGTTTCTTTGAAAACTATTACCAGTTGGACAAACCTATCATCAGTTTACTTCAAGGATTTATTTTAAAATTCAGAAAGTTGTGTGTCAAAGTCTAGATGAGTCTTATTTAATTATAATTTCTCAGAGCTTATCACCTTTCATGAAAGATCAGATGAAGTGGATATTAATTTCTAGTTTCCTTTGGATTCTGTTTTTGACATATGTACTTGATTTGCAGATCCATTAACTGAATGTCTTTGGACTAATTTTGCCTTATTTGGCACATTAAATGCACAGCCAAGTGTAAGATAAAATGCCTGAAGGCATGGCTGTTTGGAAAAGAAAAATAATAATGCTGCGAAAAAAGGAGACTGTTGAAAACTATGGAAACCTTTCTCAAAAAAAATGCTAGTACATTTTCACATTTTCAGAGAAATTTCTTATGCAGCTAATCGCAATTTAAGGCCAGTCTGAGTAGTCATATGAACTTTCTTATATGCATTTATATACTTTCTTATATGAATACATTTTTTCAAAGTTTTGAAGTGGTGCCGTCATAGCTCCCCAACTTGCTCTTATACTGCAAGGGTCATCTTCCAGCAACAGGATGAAGCAGAGAGCTAGCATTTTACCAGTGTGTAGTTAAATGTATTTTGCCGCATTCTCAAGGAGAAAATGGGTATAAACAACCAGGAGGAAATACACTGGAAACGGTGATACTTTGCTGTTTACAAAGTTTGGACCTGTTCTAGGGCAGGTGCTTCCATGAGCAATGCCGCGTGCACCAAGATCCTTTGTGGCACAGCACTGCATTTCATACGGTACAATTTGGAAATGGGATAGGAGAGACGAAGAAGTTTGAATGTATTCTCACCCTAGAAGTTGTTTGGGAAATGTATGACAGTGAAAAATTCAAAAGTGAATTATTTGCTATTTAGAAATAATTTAGGGACCCAGTGATAAACCACATCTGTATTTCAGTTGACTTAGAGATGTCTGAAGTAGTGCACTTATAGAGACACCTTCAGAAGGATGGAAACCATCCCCATCCTCTGTTCAGTAAGGTGGCAGACAGCAGAAGATCCCACAAGCTCCTCAAGCATATCACCAATGTTTTCCAGAGAGCAAAGAATCAAAGGAAAATCAGTTGGTAACTAACTTACACCTCATTCAATTTCCATCTTATTGTATGTAACTGATTTCAAGTGATATCTTAATCGCCATTATGAGAACATACAATACTCTAATCAATGTTTTCTTTAGATGTAAAGATTTCAAGCTGCATTCACCTGGCCTTGTTTTAGGTACTTAATAGTTTGGAGTCCAGTGTTGGATAACTAGGTTCCTTGACCTGCTCCTACAGAGAGGCAGGCACCTGACAAGGGCGATTCAACTCACCTAAAAATTTGTATCAGGCTTCTTATTTTAAATCAGCCAGGATGGGATTCTGCTCCAGATTCACTCACCTGCATTTAAACATCTCCATCTCCTCACATAAGTATGAATTCAGTGTCTAAACTTCTATATTAGTCGCTGGAGCACTGTGGTGGGATAGAGATGTGTAATTATAAGCTCCTTGTGACATCTGGGATGCTCTGAGGTGTCCAAGACACCAGAAGCTCCTGCTGGGATATTTTAGGCTGTCTCACTGATATGAGACTCATATTTCTAAGCAACTGAACAGAACCATTAGTGACAGGTCAGCTGAAAGACCCTAAAGGCTCACCTGATGGTACTGACTGGATCTCAGCTGACTATTGCAGGAGCTAGGCATTTAGCCCACACGTTGGCACCTACATAAAGACATCTAAATTTGGGTGTCTGAATCAGAAGCTGAAACCTACTCCTAAATTTACAAAAGATAAACCCAGGCCTTAAAAAATGACCTAACTTTAAATCAGTCACCACGCTTCCAAAACTTTATACTTGGTGATACTTGACTATCGGGGCAGCATTTTAGCACCATCATTCTATGGTTCTATGGAGCATCCACTTGGCCTTAAGCTGCTTCTGGTGCAAGCCTCTTATAATATTTGTAAGATATCAGTCAGCCTCTTTGGCTGTCTCTGACACCCTGTGGCATTTCAGCTGGCACTAGGGTGCCCTTGTTGACTGTAGACGCAGGTTGACTGTAACAGAAACTTAGATGCTTAGCTCAGAATAGATATACAGACACCAGTCTTTGACTGGAATTGTACCTGTCTAACACCCCACTTTATATATACCTATAGAAATCCCAGTAGATTCCATTCAAATCCTTTCAGCTAATCTCTTATTACTAGATACTGTATATGCCAAGTAGACAACTAAATCCGTCACTTCTAGGTTGACTGGACGTACTCACTTTATTAAATTTAGGCACAACCTTAAATATTTTTTTATGCTGTTGTTCTATCAGAGCACAGTAGCTAAGAAACTACTGGGTTTAGAAACAGAAGTCACAGATTTAGTCCAAGCAATTAATATTTCCTTCTATATCTAGTTCACTGGATTAATGTGTTCTCTTCTCAATATATGGACATGGAACTGAATAAATCTTCTGCAGACATCCTATAACACTGAATGGAAATGATCTGGAGGTCAATGAGTAAATATGAAACTAAATTAATTTGGTTTAGCAATTCTAAGGTGCATCATATTTTTCATTGTCCTGCAAATAACACTGTTTGTGAAAAATCAGAACATTTTCTCCTTCATAAATATAATTCATAGCCATGCTAACCAGCACATTTAGAGGTAGATTTCTAATTGTGTAATATGGTGGCATGCTCTTATTACCTCACTGTATTATGACACCTAACTTCACCAAAGTGTATTTCAATCCCCTCAGTGCCTTAGGGTATAGGACATATATTCTACAAAGAGGTATTTGCATGATTCCATGAGCGTGTATCAAAGTTCTGACAGTGCACTGAAAATAATTAAAATGCATTTGAAAGGTCTGGCCCTGGGCATTAGCTCCCTTTTTATAACATGCATCTTGCTGCAAAATGCAAAATCTCTGGTTTCCCAGACCACCTTATTGGAAGGACAGTGAGCAGAAATGTTACTAATCTCCACCAAGTCATACTCTTAACTAGATTTTTGAGGTGTGGTAACTAGTTTTTTTTTAAATAAGCTACCATATTTTTTACAAAATGAATGACTTGTATAATAAATATTCAGTCATAATAATTCCTTAATCTATGTTTGAGACAAATATTTTACCCTTCAGCTGAACTAGTATAGTCCATGAAATCTTAAAGCTTTTTCTATATAGAAATATAAAATTATTCTTATATTTGGTGTGGCTGGAGAGATTCTGTGGTGATATTTTGGTCCAGTAAACATGCACAGTAAGTGGGTTTTTTTTCCCTTGCCATTTTGATTAATAACAATAATTTTCATTTAATAAAGTATCCACTGTATTACAGTCTTTGTAATATTCTTGCTGCTCTTCTGTACGAAGAGTAGACTTTATTTTCAGCTCTAATTACCAGTACTACTCCATTCTCATTCCTTCTTGTACATCTGCCACTGAATTTATGTGCTATTGTTGTCTTTTTCCTCTCTCAGCATCCACTTTTTTGGACACCCAAAAGAAACAATTGATATTGTATTATGGTTGTTTTTCCTGGAGAGAAATGTGCCTGCAAATGAGTCTATTGACTGCTTCACTTTCAGGCAAGTTATCTTATAAAAAATTATGTGTGAGAACTCGTGCATTCATTATGGCTGACCTGCTGGGATATCAGCAATGTGGTAATGCAGGTTTTTTGCTTATTTTAAGCTCTGCATAAAGCTTGTAACATGTTTTGTTTATATTATTGATAATAACCAGGATTCATCTGGCGTTGTTCCAAGGGAAGCACACTGACATAAGTTTATTTTATTTCTCAGAACATATGCCACGGTATTTTTATACTCTTTCTTCAATACAGTTTCAGCAGATCATTGCATCACACATACAGAATTTGCAAGTTTGAAAAGATTATGATAAAAGAAAATTTCCAATGCCTTCTCATTCAATTACTGCTTATTGTTATTGCATTCTGTTTGTCTGTGTGAAGCCTTGGTACCATAGTGAGATAGAGAAGGCCATTTTATACATGCAACTAATTTCTGAAATGCAGAAACATTTAAAAACAAATAAGAAGAGATTGGGTACTGGGTAAGGGGGAAGCATTTTGTGTGTAAGATAATTTTGTTTGGGCATTAACCAGACAAGACCAGACCCTGTGTGTTCATGTCTTACAGGGCATCCCAGTGACTGAGGCACCTGCCTCCCAGTAGCACTTATCCTGAAGGTGATGTATTCTCCTCTCCCCCTTCATAGCTCTGAAAATGAACCCCTCAGTTCAATGGGATCAGATGGTAATAAATTCACATAATTATATACTTGTTAAGGAGGTTAAGGTTATTTTGTTTGGATAACGTGACTATAATTTATTTTGTCTGTAAGGTTTGAGGTTAAACAATATTAATGGTTAGTTAATGGCCTAATGAGTCAGCTACAAGCCATTTAGGCATGCAATGAACCTTTGCTTTTCAGTGACTCCTCTAATGAAAGATCTATATGAGCGCCTGTCTACTGTCACAATAGAGATAGCAGGAGAATCACCTAATCGATTGTGATGGTAAATCAATTGATCTGTAACCCTGTTTTCATACAGTGAAAAAGATATGGAAGAAACATTTTACGGTTCCCTTATTTCCAGCTGAATATCTATAAATAAAAGAGACAGTTCCCTATTTGAAAATATTCCCTTTATTACTGTGATTCAAAAGCAGGCAGAATCTGATTGATGTCCCATTTTATAGATGTGTCGGTTACTTTTGTCATTTCCAGGAGATTTAAAGTTCTTAGAAATTAAATGTATGATGCAGAACATCAGAGAGGCTTGCTCTTCACTGTCATGTGTAAGGTTAAGGATTAAGATAAAGCTGATATGTGCTCTACTTGTTCCTATCTCTGAACAGCATCCAAAAATGCAGCAGGATGATTTAGAAAGAAATTTGGAAATGCCGTTTATAAGGAAAAAGTCTTTGAAGCTTCTTTTAAATAGAAGCTGTATTAAAGAATGTTTTACGACAGCAGTCTATGATATTGATGCTGCTTTTATATCCTGATTTCATGCTGTCCTGTGGGTTTCATTGCATATTTTTCCTTTTCTGCAGTGTGCTTAGAACACACAGATTTTTTTATCCTTATTATGATCACAAACCACCAGAAAACACCAACTACATGAAGGCCCTGTTACACCTGTGTACTGATTCTTTCTAACCATCTATTAGGATTTCATGACTTTTTTTGGACTAACTTCTCATTTGGCTTGCCTCATTCTTCTCCTAATCTGAGATACCTCAGAAAAGACCAGTTTTCAGAAATGTTGATCAACCTGCCCTTTCCCCCTTCAGAAAAATCAGAGAACTTTATTTACGGCACCCCAGAAAGGGCACAAAACAGCAATACACTTAAGCCATGTTTTTAAAATTGAGTCTATCACCTGCTAAGCCATTCAGCTCGAGTGGCTGACATGAAGCAATGTATTGCTGTTGCTACTGTGTGCAACCTTGCAGCACAAGAGATGCTGCCACTCTTTTTGCTTCAGTGTCACAGTGTCACATGAAAGGGTGACTATGATCCCGCACTGAAAACATCCAATAGGGAAACCAAATTCAGATTCCCTTTCCTAGAAGCCAGGAAACTTTGCTTTGTTAAATAGCTGACATTTGTGGGGGAGACATTACGTGCACCATGGATTAGCAAATGATACGTGTTTGCTGAATATACAGAACAGAGGAAAATGATGGTGTGAATCTGTAACCCGAGGCAATGTCTGTACTACAGAAGGTGCCTGCAACTGGCCAGCTGACATGGAGCTGCCTCGTTGCATATACATAAACCCCTTTTGCCACGCAAAATAACGCGGCTGTGCTCAACTTGCATCCTAGGAACGGTCCTTGATCCACACTAACTGTCAAGGTGGGAATTGTTTGGTGAAAATGCAACTTGGCCCAGCTGAAAGCTATTCTGGGACCACCCCAATGACTCAATGGTATGAATGATCATCTTCCAGGGCCAGGAGTGCTCCTTGACTGCTTAATTTGCTGGGGGCAGGCAGTGCCTGAATACTTAAAGCCGGAGAACACATATTTGTTTGCCCACACGACACTTTTATAAATGCATTTAATAGTCAGATTTTTAGTTTTCAAAGGTTTGCACATAATACAAAAATAGTCCTCCTTTCAGGTGTCCAGGCATACCAAACCATATTCTTCTCATCTGCACATGGATATCCTGTCTGACCATATGACAACTCACAGTAATAGCCTGATCCTGCAGAACACACTAAATATCAGCAGCTTATAGATCTGATACCTCATCCAAAGGCATGTGATGCCATTCCCCTGCCCCCTCTATTTCAAATCATGGCATACTGATATTCAGAAATTCCTCAGATAACGAGAGCCCTGTATCATCACTTAAATGACTAGAAGAGAGATTTAGATACCCAAAACCAAATTCAAGTTTGTAGCTGTTGCTGAGATGGGCCAGTATGAATTATTTTGATTATTTGTTTGCCTGCCAGTTGAACTGACTACAGCCTGGAGACAAAGACAACATGAGCATCAGCTTGGTAACAGAAAGCCAAGTACTTCAACCCACACAACTATCACTGAAGGTTATTGCTTCAGTTTTTCTGCTGATGCATCCGTTGTTACAGATCACACAAACAGATGTACAATCCCATTTCAAATATTTGTACCTCTATACTGTGGTGATACAGTTACAGTTACAGTTTTCTGTTAAGAAAGAATGAACACCAAAATTTTTCTTAAATGAAAGCACTGGAAAGTAGCTTAAACTATTCCCATACCATTTTTTTCTTTTTTTTTTTTTCTTTTTTTTTTTTTCCCTAAAAAGCTCTTCTACTGTTCTGCTGAGGCTAAAAAAAATTTATGTCAGACTATTTGGTGTAACATCCAGCACAGCATACCTCAAGATTTATAGTTCCCTTTCCTTGGTTTTTAAAATGTGCTTTAGCTGTTTTCCATATGGTCTTATCTCCCACATAGGATAAATTTGAATAGTATGATAAATTATATCCACTGATGTATCATGGAAAATGTTTCTTCATGGATGAAAAGGGCACTTTTTAATCAGGGATAACACAGGAGAAGTAATCTTTTTTCAGAGACATCATCTTCTTCCTACTGATAATAAAGAACTCAGAGAGGACTAGTTGACCCTGTGCCTCTACTTTAGGTGCAAGTGCAGGCAACAGGGCTACACATTTGGTCTCCATTATTAGGCTAGGTCAGGCCCTTAAGGTCAAATCTGAACTCAAAGCTCAGTTGCCTAAGCATAGATGTCCTGCTGCATTTCAGGCATCACAGGTCTCCAAGACATAGAATCTGTAGATGGATCCACTGAATAAAGCTACAGAACTATACAGACCTGGGATTTCTTGCGGTTACAGATGGCACACATCCAAAATTAGATACCTATGTGTGTGTCCACATATGAGCCAGCTGTTGAGGCTTCCGCATAATCAGTGAAGATTGAAAGTGCATGTCAGGTGCCTGACATTGTATTTTGAGATCACCTAAATCTGCAGCTTCAGAGGAAATGGGTTTCTTACCATGGATCAGGTCTTCCAGGATCTTCTGAAACTCTTGGACTACCTGTGGACAACTGCATGAAGTGTGATGATGAGAACAAGCAATAGGGGCAGAATACAGATATGATACAAAAGTCTAAAGTCACCTTATACACCACGTTACCACGACACTTTAGACATCATAGCTAGCATCCAGCTGCTGTTCCAGGGGGACACAGGTCTCCCATGGGTCCTGTGTCATATCACTAAACCCTATACATCTCCCCTAGAACAAATCAAATAGCCCTAGAGGCACATGTGTAGGTAAGTGATTCAAATTCTCAATATTTACATCTGAACAAATCACCTAGGGTTCTCCTGTGGTCAAGAGAAAGATAAAAACACTTGTGTGGAGGGCACAGTTTTAATGTCATGGCTAAAGTAAGCCATTTCTAATGATCCCTTAAAGGTCTGCTTCTCTCCATCAATTACAAAGGTAGTATGCAGACTGGGTAGCTCAAATATAAACACCTTCAGTGTTAAATGGAAGGACTCCTACCCAAAATGCTTGTGATGTTTATCTGGGCTCTGGCTTAGGTCACCTCTGTACTAAAAAGCCAATGAAGTCAAAGTTGGAGTCTTGCCAGTGAATTCATTGAAATATTACTAAGACCTTGATTTTATTAACCACTAAGACAGGAGCAACCTCCTGGGGCACAGCAGCATTTAAAATACCAAAGAAAATTTTCCGTGACAAAACCATTACATAACTTTTGACCTGAGTTATTCCAGAGTATCTTTACCTTCTGCTATGTATTTGTGCTTTATTTATTCAGATTAATATATTTACTTGAAGAATGTTCACAACTCAGAAGCTTCATGGAGAGCAGAAACACCTGAAAAAACAAGTGGATCAGTGTGAATCACTAGGCTCTGATCTTCTTCAAGAATCTGCTCAATTCAGATAGATCTACACTGAAAGTGTTGATGCCAAAGAAGCCACATCAGTTTGAGAAGATGATCATAATTGTGTATACACCAAAATGACCTCAAATTTTGGAAAAAAAATATACACTATGTTTTTAATCCCTCTAAATTCTATCAGTTCAAAATAAAAGTAGCAGAATAGAAAGAATAAGCATAAGATATAAAATTACTGTATTATTTTTAGTTTTCATGGAGGAAAAGGTACAAGATCCCTGAAGATATTTGGGTGTATGATCATTATTGATTGCACAGCATTCACCTCATTTAATTTCCTACATACTTCAGTAGGAAGTCAGTGCTGAAGAACCTTTGATGGGTCTTGGTTCCAGTGATATTTTTTGTAGTAGTTCTCATTTGAGTTAACACATGAAATGATGTAGGGCTCACAGTGGACTTTATATAATATAGGAGACTCTGCAGCTAAAGGCACTGTTCACAGAAAACAGCATGATAATATCTCTTTTCCACAGATGTACATAATTTACGGGACAATGACTGTTTTAAAACCTAATCCAATAGGCCATGAGCTTCCAAATATCAGTCTTTCTGTCTTCTCAATGCAGTAAGTGGATATTGGAAAATCTTAAACTGAAGTTTACTGCTCTTCAGACATTTCGGTTAGTTAGACCAGTGAGCGCATTAACAGACCTGTGGACTTGGCTATCAGAAATATCAGCCGATATATTTACCTTTTCTTTAGTCATCAAGTCAAGCACTTTATGAATATTCAGCCAGCTGTCCCATCAAACATGCGCTGTTTCTCCAGAAAACCCATCTTTGGAACTGATGGAGCAATCACCAGTGAAAAGTGAATCATCCAAACACCTGACTAGAAATTCCTTTTTCTGTCCTCTCAGCTCTTATATGGATGGTAGGTACAAAAATTCTTGGTATACTCACAGTTCAGTTATAATCAGTTATATACAGTTATATCTATACGAATACAGAAAGTCTTATTTAATGGCAATACATTATGGAAAAAGAACAGCAATTTATCCCTGCAAGGGGTACACAAAGTAATCTTAACCCATAAATACTAGCAGATTTTCCTTATATTCAATGATTCTATGAATTAAGTCTTTCAAATTTAAAATTTTTAGCCAATTAACTTAGCCAATTAATTTTCTAGCCAACGAATTTATTCTTCTTACTCATATCAGAAAAGACTAGGCTTAGGTAATTCACCAACCTTGTTTTTATAAATGTAGTTCAAAAAACCGATCCAATTATTCCCACTCATAGATTTCTCCCTCACCTTTTTCTCCCCCCAGTGCTCCACTTCATCCTTTTGTTTTTGAGGAAAGGGCAATGACATGTAAGAAGAAATAGTAGCTCATCTGTTATTGATGAAGAAGCAGTACGTAAAGATAACCTGTGATCTCCCAGAAGACCACATTGCAGTCAAATGGCACTCTGATTTGTATTCTCATTTTGTACTTATCCTCAAGGAGTCAGGACTTCCTCTCACACAGAAAAGTTCTTCACATTTATTATTGTTCTAGACCTTTTTCTCAGAATTTCATTATCATCTTCCAGCACAGACTTCCTTTTGTAGGGCAAAACTGCCTTACCTTTTTGAAAACAGATGTTGATCAGACATATCACTAGCTAAGACATTACAGAAGAAAAAACCATCACTTCAGTCTCACTAGTTAAATCAGCGTGGCTTTTGTCAGTGTGGTGGGTTGACCTTAGCCAGCTGCCAGGTGCCCACTAAGCCATTCTATCACTCTCCCCCTTCAACAGGACAGGGTGAGGAAATAAAAAAGATGAAAAGCTCATGGGTCAAGATAAGGATAGGGAGGTCACTCAGAAATTACCATCGCAGTGCAAAACAGACTTGGGGAAATTAATTTAATTTATTGCCAAGCGAACAGAGGAGCATAATGAGGAATAAGAACAAATCTAAAACCACCTTCCCTTCTTCCCAAGCTCAACTTCACTCCTGACTCCTATACCTCCTCCCCAAAGCAGGGCAGCGTGGTGGGAATGGGGCTTGTGGTCAGTTCATTTGGCCAAGCAACAGGTGACTCCGTCATCCAGGTTGCTTGAGAAAGAAAACAAACCAGACATGGTTTTGGGATTCCTTCAGCCTTGGTAAGCTCAACCAGTCCTGGTTTCAATGTCCAAGGTAGGATTGATGGAAACCTGCAGGGTCAACAGTGGTCCATCTAACTGATGTTCTTTGGACAGTCCTTTAACATGAGAATGGTGAATCTAGTTATCCTTTTCTGCGACCTTTACAGCAAAGTAAGAAGTTAATAACACAGTATGCAGATCCTCCCATTTAGGGTCCAACTTTGTTTTGAGAGAGTGGACTTCTATCATGATTGTATCTCCAAACCAGATATCAAGTATTTACATTCCAGCTGGTTGAAACCATCTGGCTTCTCGTAAACTTTTTTGTATCCCCAATACAAATTTGAGAACTTGTTCATCTCCATCTAAGACGCTGGTCCTAGTGGGGACAAAAGTGCCTGCCAAACATGATTTCTGCTAGTGACAAGCCTAGAGGCTGGCAAAGGGTATTTCTAATATCCCATAGCACTATTCCTAAAACTTCAGGTCATTTCAAACCTACCTGACTACAAGTTCAAGCAATTTTATTTTTAAGAGTCCTATTCATTCTTTCCACCTGTCCTGAGGACTGTGGATGATGTGGAACATGTATCTGTTGCTGTATTCCTAAACTTTTATAGATATTGTTTAATACTCCTGCTGAAAAATGAGAATTGCTACCAGAGTCAATGGTTTCAGGTATTGTGTATCTGGGAATGATTTCCCATGAGAGTGCTTTCACCACTTTTTCCTGGTGGGAAAAGCTTAGAATCATAGAATCATATGGGGTTTGAAGGGACCTCTGGAGATCACCTAGTCCAACCCTCTTGCCAAAGCAGGTCCACCTAGAGCAGATTGCACAGGAACATGTCCAGGCGGGTTTTGAATGTCTCCAGAGAAGGAGACTCCACCACCTCTCTGGGTAGCCTATTCCAGTGCTCTGCGACCCTCAAAGTAAAGAAGTTCCTCCTCATGTTTAGGTGGAACTTCTTTTATTCAAGTTTGTGCCCATCCTGAGAGTTGATCCATGTCCGCTCATGGGAAGTACACCAACACAATTATTTTGCAGTCTTTGGAATGGGAAGTATGCCCATGGTCATCCTCCAACTGCCTATTTGGTTTTTGCATCAGAAAACTTCCAATATGTGGGACAAGAACTCACAATCGTTTTTACTGCCGTATGTATTCCGTGGGAGCCAACATTTTCTCAATCTGGTGAACAACTGCTGTCATCCTTATGTGTGTTTTGCCATGAAAGCACCTAGCCAAAGTCATTAAATATTTTCTTGGTAAAATGAGGTTTCCCCCAGTAGTCCAAATTCCAGCTTCATCTTTCACAGCCTCCCAACTTACCTGTCAAGTCCATTCTTCCTGAATAACCTCTGCATATATTTGCGCGGGATTATTGATGTCTGATCAATCATCAGCAGAGGGAGTTGTTATGGTGGTATACTCATGTGTAGGTTGGCAAGCAGCAGCTTTAGCTGCTTTATCTGCCAATTTGTTATTTCTTTCGATTTAGCTGGCTCCTTTGGTATGAGCTGGGAAGTGTACCACAGCATTTTCCCTTGGAAGCTTAATAGCTTCCAACAACATTTCAGTTACATTAGAAATATTTTTTCCTGTCAAGTTAAGGAAGCCTTGTTCTTTCCATAGTATGGCCATTGCATAACACACTCCAAAAGCATCTTTAGGATCAGTATAAATAGTTACCCGCTGATTATATCCTCACCAGGCTGCTCTTGCTAATTCAGTTAATTCATCCCCTTGGGTACTCACTGATGACTGTAGAGGTTCTACTTCAAGTACCTCTACTTTTCTCATTACTGCATAGATTGTGTGTCATTTTGCATTCACATAGTATGAAGATCCATCAGTGAGAAGGACCGAATCCGAGTCCTCTAGAAGCTGATGCCTCAGATCTTCTCATAGGCGGTTGGAGTGAAACACTACCTTAGCACAGCTATGATGCGGCTCACCATTAGAGGGAGCAGGCAGTAAAGTCACTGAATTCAAAACATTATGTCTTTTTAAAGTAATATTACCCACATTTAAAATCATTAATTCATAACAATGTGCTCTTTGTGGAGACTATGCTTGTGTAGCATGCTGCTCAAGAATCAGTTCTGCTTCATGCAGGATATACGCAGTTGTTGGGTGACCCAGGACTAAGGGTCTGCTGCTTTCTACAACAGTCGCTGTTGCTGCCATGGCTTTAACACACTAATTATTCCCTGCTGTTACAGGACCCAGTTGAGTTGAGTGCTAAGCCACAGGGCGGCGGTATGGATTTAGCTTTTGAGTAAGAACTACGCTGGCTACTCCGTTGTTCTCATGCATGAGTAGTTCAAAGGGTTTGGAGTAATAACGGCAATCCCAGTGCTGGAGCAGAAGCTGAAGCTCCTTTTATAGCTTGGAAAGCCTTTTCTTTCTCTCGACCCAACATATAGGTTCCACTTCCTCTGCCTTGGTAGCTTCTGTCAGCGGCTTACTTTACTCCCCTAGTCCCACTATCCAGGTTCTGCGGCTAAACGTCCTCACAATTGTTTTCTTTACTGCTGGTCGAAGTATTTCTACAATAGCCTGGTAGACCCGTTCTGGGTCTACTAATCTTTGTCTTTCTTTTAATATGAATCCTAAATATTTTACTTCCTGCTGACACAGCTGAAGCTTAGAAAGAGATGCACAGTGACCTTTTTCTGCTAAAGCAGTACATAGACAAATAGTATCTTTCAAGCACTCTTCATATGTCTTACTGACAAGTAACAAATCATCTACACATTGTACAAGTATAGAACCTCCAGGTAATGTAATATCTTTCAGATTTTCTCCTTGCCAGCCTGGCGTGTGATCCTTAAAATAGTTGTGGATGTCAGAGATGGTTTGGTCCACAAACACACTTGCTGACAATTTGTTGTTAGAATTCCGGAGATTCATTCCCCCATATGTCAACAAAACCTGTCACAGTCTTCCCAGTAGTCACTGGGGTGTTTCTCTGGCTTCTGTCTACATTCCTGTACTTCACTTCAATTTACTCTACTCTCCTCACAAGCTCTAATCACCTGTATTCCCCCTTATTTCCCCCTCCCTCCCCCAGCGCCATTCAGCAATTATCTCTATCTGCTAAACAAGACTATTCACAGAGAAGAATACAGTTAATCAATTTTTTTCTATAACAGGTGCTACCTGATGGGCTCAGCTTTGTCCAGCAGCAGGTTCATCCTAAAGCCAGCTGCCAGTGGCTCTATTGGGCATGGGGGCAACTTCCGCTGTCTTTTCACAGAAGCCACCCTTGCAGTCCCCCTACCAGCTACACAGTTGTTCAGAAATAAGTTTTCTAGCAAAAGTTCAAGGTAAACTGAGAGAATATAAATACAGGTACCAAAACAAGGGTGTTATGTCAGCAAACACAAACACAGTATTTAGTCACACAAAGCACAGCTGCAAATGAAAAAGCTTTCTGAACTGCAGTCACATGCTGTTCACCAACCTCACTGAACTACTAATACTGAAATCTAGACAATACTGCTTATGTGATGCTGAAATTGTTCTAAAGCCTTCAGAAAATAAGTTGATGGTGAAAGGGATGACCATACAGAGAACCCTCACTAACACTGTTTTTTCTTTGTCTGAACTGATACTAGCATGGTAAAAATGTTTCTTCCTGCAGTTTCGAGAGCAATCAAATTCATCCAAACAGAAAAATCATGAGCACTACACAAGAAGGGAAGACACACTAGTGATCTGCATGAGTCCCAGACAAAAAGGGGAAACATACAAGAGAGAAGAGCCTTTCCCCTTCCATTGTAAAGCCAATTCCCAGGGCTTTGGGAGGCAGATGTGAGAGGTTTTGCACCATTCAGGGTAGGTGTTTGAACCTTGGTAACTGCACTGGGTTTGCAAACCTTAGGTTTTCAAGGTCTCAGGACTGAGGTTTGCTGGGTTTTTTTTTGTCTCAACTTGGTTTGATGGGTCTGGAACTTTGATTTTATTTGGTTGAGTTGCAACATCATTTTTTCTTCCAACCAGATGGCTATGCCTAGTCTGTCTTACTTTTGCTTATGTTTGTATGCTACAACAATAGATTTTAAGTAGATAATAGTAACAAGGAGTCATTCTTTGTAGAATGAAACATTTATGATGCCAGTGAGGACAGATAGCAATGTGCACTTGCAGCCCAGAAAGCCTGCTGTATCCTGGGCTGCATCAAAAGAAGTGTGGCCAGCAGGTTGAGGGAAGTGGTACTGCCTCTCTACTCTGCTCTGGTGAGACCCCACCTGGAGTACTGCATCCAGCTCCAGAGTCCCAGTAAAAGAAATGCATTGATCTAATACAGTGGGTCCAGAGGAGGGCCACAAACATGATCAGAGGGTTGGAAAATGTCCACTGACAACAAATTAGAACATTCAGGTTGTTCAGCCTGGAGAAGAGGAGGCCCTGGGGATACCTTATCATTGTCTTTCAATACTTAAAAGGTGCTCAGAAGAAAAACTGAGAGAGACATTTTTACCAAGGCCTGTAGTAA
>KZ506118.1:266777-301550 GCA_002844005.1 Limosa lapponica baueri
TGATTATGTGATGTAGACAAGTACAGGTGAGAAGTAATTAAAAAAAGGCACAGGTTTGACAATGGAGACACAATGCCTGTAAGCAGTTCAGTACTGTTGACATAAAAAAATGCAGACCTAGAGCTGCATAAAACTGGTTTTAAGGGTAAAGAAGAGAACAAAGCACATATTGAAGGCACTATATACAGTAAGTGCAGGTGTAATGTGGAGATGCAAAGTAATGAAAAAAGAGAAAGTTGTAAAAGTTTCTTAGCAAATATCAAAAGGAGTCCTAGTGGATATTAAAGTGAGGAGGAAAAAGCATCAACATCAACATGATACTCCTTGCAGAATAACACTTCAGATGATGAAAATTCCCCATATGTCCCCCAAAATCCAGATGGAAGCTGTCAATGTCAGGACCCTGAGGGTCAGTAGTAGGGCAAGCAAAACATCAAGGAAAGTGGTGGGCACTAGGAAGTCTATGCATAACAATTTACCATAATTTTATATTACTGATATATAAACTTTTTTTTTCTGTAAAATAGTATCTTTTCTTTATTGTCTTCTCCTGTAGCCATTAAATCTGGAGTAATAATAAACCTAAGCACATATTTTGGCAGGTCTTTTTTAGACTGCCAGAGAAGAAAAAGATAATGAAAATCCAGTTAAAAACAGGAGTCCATATCAAACCATAAATATCAAAGCAATTCCAGCATGAACAGCAGTCAATGAGTCAGCAAGGGTTCTGCATAGGGTTACATAGCTATAAGGTTGCTGTAAAAGTCCCTCATTTGAGCCTCTTGTTGATCCACAGCCCAGCAGATTGCATATAACTGCAAAGACTGGCTCAAATTCATAAGAGCTGCACTATGGACTGTGAAATGCAAGTGGCAGCTGATGGTATTAGCGTAAATTGGCTAGAAATGTATTGTTTGGTTATAATCAATCATGAAAACAAGCAGCATAGGAATACAAAGAAGAATCATACCCAGTAATGAACAAGAGTTCCCTTCAGAGACAATCTCAAAGTGATTCACCTGAATACCAAGGCACAGTATTCACAATTCTATACATACATATGTTGTCAGTGTATCTTCCAGATAGCTTAGATATCACAATTGTCACTGCTACAGCTTGCTGGCACCCAGCGTACCCCAGGGAACAATTAGTACACTTGTGGCATTAATATATGCTAGTGATGGAAATATGAAGTATAAGACATTTGCTACCTTGGATGATATCCCATTTAATCACCCTTTCGCTTTGGTAAAGCGCTTGTTGTGCAGACTTTGGCCACACCATTTTAGGGATGAATTTGTCTGTATTTCCTAAATAGAGACATGAACATGAGCGAGTGCTGCAGAACTGCCATACCTCTTTGTGTCAGACAAAAGAAGCACTATATAGCAATCTTCTTTACAAACTCTGACTGTGTTGAACCTAATTGCTTGCTTTGTAAAAATACAATTCAGTAAGGTTTCAGGAACCTTTAACTGTTCACAGTGAATGGAATTTAAAAGTACAAACAAATTCTGGATATATTTATATGTACAGAACTCCAGAATAAATCCACTAAAATCAATGGAGTTTCTTATAATTTGTACCTGAAATAAAGCTCTTAAGTAGAGAAATACTATGCAGCTGTGATTATTTATTTTTTAAAGAAAAAAAGACTTTTCATTACATGCATGAGCAATAAAATTCTAATGTCTGTCTGCATGGTTGGTTAGTGCCAGAGTCTCTAGGCTGAGACATTCCATAAAATTCACAGGAATTTTAAGCAGCCCAAAATTAGCTAAAGGTTTTTTTTCTTAAAGTCAGTGCTTATCTAGATGTATTTCTTGTTGAAGGTCAATAAAACTGTCTCACTGTCTCTACTTCTTCAATGTTATGGGTTGTTTTAATTTGAATAATTAGAATTTATCCATAAAAATTATTTAAAAATATCTTAAAGCATAAATAACTATGAAGCCCCTTTGAATATTAAGATAAACTGAAGGATGGCTATACCATTCACAGTAAAGTGAATGCTTAAAAAACTATTTGTTCTTTACACACCTCATTTACCACCTTTGAAATTTTATTTTAATATCAATAATGCCCCTTAAAAAGACACTTGTCAGGGAATATTGCAGAGAGTATCTAAAAGGTATTTTGAATTTGAAACTATGACTATTCATATCAACACTAATTCTAAAAGTTCGGTTCAGTTCATCAGCCCAGAGAAAGATATACCCATGTGGGTCCAATCAACGTGGCTTACTTTTTTAATTTCACATACCAGCTACCTGAAGCAATGAACTAAACTGAGTGGTCCTATGCTGTCCTTAGGCTGCAAAATGTTGTGAGCAGAACGCATTACTCTAATTATTTCAATAAGAAACAAATTACTGACACTTGTGACCTTCTATGGAGCTGCATGGAAGCAGAAATTAATAAGAGAACTGAGAATACTGTAGTCAAGACTTAACATATTACAAAAATTGGATGAAGCCTACAGATCACCTACTCTGGGAGACTCAAAGATACTGAAATTACTGTTAACTCATTTCAGGTTTCTCTATAAGAATATCGCGCATCAAGAAGGAAATGAAAATTGGGGGGCGGGTTTTAACCATCGATACAAACGTCTACTGAAGATGTTTTCTCACTGTATTTTTAGAGACTCACTGGACATTCAGTGTTCCCTTTGAAGCAGCCCACTATCGTACATACAAAGTGCCAGTCAAAAATACTTCTGATGCTTCTTTGATTGTAACACGTTCATATATCATAGCTTATCTGTTACGTTAGACTAGTAGATATGTCTGTAAGATGAGTAAGGTATCTCACGATGGATGCACATTGCTGGCATCTGTTGATTGACTAGAAAACTAGCAGGGAATATAATCAAGTGAGGAACTAGGATTCCACAAACTGAAGAAGTCTTGGCAATTTAGAGTAGGTCTTTAGAAATTCATCTTGGGCTGACTCACTGTGTATAGCAAGTAATAGCAGAAGAAATACTGTCAAAGCAAGCTTTAAAAATCAATTTGTATCTTCTTTATAGCAAAGCGCTTCTTTGTGGTTATGAAAACAGAACACACAAAACCGCAGAAAAAGGATAAATATGTCCATTCTTGAGTTGTCCAAAACTACTGGGAATGAGAGCTGTGAAGAAAGAGTTTAAACTGGTAACAGAATTTGCTAGGGAGGCTGTTCCACTCTCACACTTGTTAAATTTATAGTGCTATTGTCATTTACACCAAAGTAAATATCAAGAGAGAGAATGGTCCCTCAAATATACTAAAGTTAATTAAGTGGTTTTCTAGCTATTTATCTTATTGCTTGTTTCAGCTTAGAATTTAGGCCTAGCAGATTTGGTCAAATCATTTACTCAGTGAAGTGAAAATGAGATCACAGCATAATCAAATAAAAATCAAATTTGATACAGCAAAGTGCAATTTGATACAACCATTTGTATCACGCTTATTTGTTACAATTTAATTTTAATACCTGTTTTACATTTCATTACTGAGAATTTTTCAACTAATTGATGTGATTTCTCCACCACTCTATCTTAACATAAATACACGTTAGCATCCTGATTAGTAGACTTTACAAGTGTAAGTGTTTTGGTCACCTCTAAAAGATAGGCTATTGCTGGATTGTTCCCCTCACAATCTACTTCTGTGTAGCAAAACAGATACAGATTGCATCCAGTGCTTACCCAAAGAGGCAACAAAATATTGCAGTCTGGTTGTAAGACCTTAGAGTCTCAGAGTAGGATTCACCTGATCACATGTTGAGATTGTCCATCTGTATCTCAGCTAAATGCCCCCCAGGCTCTTTTTAGAGTCACTGGAGAGAAATCATCACTTCTAGAGCAGACATCTAAAATGGATGGGATGAATTGCCTCTAGAAGTGACTACTGCTTTCCACTGACTGTAAAGAGATGTCAGGTGACAAGTTCAGAAGTAGATACTTAGTGTTAGGAGGTATGAATCTCAATGTCCTTATAAGGAAGAAATAAATTGAAGTCAATTGCGAAATACAGACCAGCTGTTGTTTTGGTTTTTTTTAATCAGAATTTGTATGCACTTTCAGGGAAAGAAAAAAAATAAAATAAAAGAAAGATAACAAACATCTGACTTGAAATTTTGAAAGAAAAGGATTAGTATGCCAGTTTGAGCCCTGGGAGAAAGAGCTAAAATCCATTAAGTTTCTTTTGGAGCCAATCACGTATATGGATGTAACGTATTTAAACAACTGTATGAACAGCTAGTTAGAGGCATACCTGTCAATATTACTTCTGCACACAAAATTGATAATTCTAGATGTAGTTGATCTGTATTCTGTTTAAGTTCCTTTCTCTAGTGTTCCTTAGTGTGGACTAGTCAATATGAAATACTGTCTTTAGGCACTAAGGAAGAATATAAGATATCTTAATCTGGAGCTAGAGGTGTGTATAGTTTAAGAACAGCAATTAGACTACAGGGAATTTTAATGGGAAGAAGAGTATTAGGAAAGCTAATGCTGAAATAATTTACTGGAGTCAGTAAGCTGATTAAAAAAATATATATTTTTTTCTCTCAAAAAGGGAAAGAGGTAATGAAATTACATGGGTTTCGGGGTTGTTAGACTTGGTAGTACTGTGCTTCTTTATCTAAAGATATTGCAGTTATATGGGAGAAGAATGGCTAAAATTTTAGAAATCGCCTCCCACAAAATTTAACTGCTGGTAATGAGCTGCTAATGGGAAGTAATTTAATGAGGTTGCCTGATGCCCAAAGAAACTAACTGCAGTTGAAAACTGGCTGAGCAGATTCACTTCAGAACAGATATCTCTTAAAGCAACAGCTTGTAGGGAAACACAAAAGTGGATTGTACCTGTGCTATTGCCAAAAACGTATAGCCAGACAGAATCAGGATGGTCAATATTTACACAGGTACAGGTCTTCAAAGGCACACGCCTCGGAAAGATCTAACAATGCTCATTGATTGATGCTCTGATCCCCAGTCCCCGAAGAGCTGCTTCTGGAAATGATATACAAATACTGTGGTCTCTGTTAGTTCAAAGTGCCTGCAGGTAGGCCAGGTATGGTATTTCGGGAATATATACAAGCACCAGCTGCTACTTGGTATCTATTCTTTAAACCATCTGGTTTGGGGCATACAGTACACAGCGCTAAAATCGGGTTATTGCTTGATCAATTCTGCCATCTAATGGCTGGATTCAGACGGCTCTTTCCACTACTGCTAAACGCTAGTTTTTAACTGAATCAGGCTTTCTGCTATCTGGCAGATATTTCTGTTCCGTGTCAGGTTCTGAAGCAGGGATTGTTGTGCTCCCATAAGAGATATAACCATCCTGCAAAAGCATAATTTTTCCTGTGGCTTCTTTACTCCAGAAAGTGAAGCAGGTAGGTTCCCTGCTGTGCTGTGCAACTGCAGCTCAGAGGAGACACTGCTATGAGTTAAGACCACCTGGTAAGTGGAAATCCAAAAAACTTCAAAGACCCTCCAATGCCAAAACCCCAGGAGGAGACTCCCTCTGGACCTAGCGTGGCTTTGAAGGCAGAGCCCCCCTTAATCCTGACCCCTTCCTTATTGAAAAGCTGAAGCAATACCTCCCACTGTGCCTCAGGCTGATTAAAAAAATACACAGGGAAAAAAATGAAGTGATTATTTGTACTCACACAGAAACTACATGAAATGCATTTGATTATATAAATTTTTATACATTTTATATGTGTATTTTTCCATGTGTATTTTTTTCCATATGTGTATTTTTATACATACATTTGTCTCCCACCAAAACGTATTTTAATTGCATCAAGCATCTTTGCTAATGGGCTGCTTGCAGTCAGAACATGATGCACTGATGGAATAGCAGTAATAAAATATGGTCATGCTGCTGCAAATACCATCCTCCCCTTCCTACACCCTCTCTTTTCACAATTGCCTGCTGATGGGGAAGGATGTGTTTAACCATGCTGGAAATGGCGTAAATCAGTTCACGTATGAATTAGAAGGTAAAACTCAATCCTCAATGAAATTTTACTTCTGCTTGGGAGATTCACCCCAAAAAAGAGAACTTTCTGTGGTTGTGTAGTTGGTTATAGTTGGTTTCACAGAATCTTTAAGATCAAAATAAAAAAGAAAAACCAATGTGAGAGATTTTTGACTAAAATAAGGATTAGAATAGGGTACCACTTGCCATATTTATTTTTTTAATTATGTTTTCCAACAGGTATCATTCCTCCCATGAAAGCTAAGGATTGTGTAAATACTGTGAGAGGACAAACTAGTGGGTAATGGAGTAATGGTTTTAGACCTTTGCTCATGTTGACTGACCTCTACTGTAGCAATACACCACTGATTAGAGAAGCAGCAGAATCTGACCAAGGTACTATAGCTTTTTATGTATCCTAACCTACTAGCCCAAGACGGTTTTCCAAATCAGAGGCCACCTAAAACACCTGGAAGACCTGGAAATCTCCCACAAGAGCAATACAAAGCATGTAAAAAGAGAGAATCTCTAGTGTGGCCACTAGACTGGTGATTTGAGGGTGTCCAAAGAGCAAACGCACCGTCTGAGCTCACTGGACACAGTGTCCACACTTGGAGGTCCAATCAATCCATCAAACAGCATAAGCAGAAACTGAGCAGCTGTTTTTAAAATGTCGTTGACATCAGAATTGGTGGACATAGAAATTCAAAATAAAATCTGTGTTTCAATGGCAAATGACAGAGCTCTCTGAGCTGCCTCTGACAGATTATCACCTAGCAGAGTCACATGATGGCTCTTCTCCAGAGCCCAGTCACAGCCCTGCAGCTGACGTTGTGACTCAAAGTTCAGGGGTCCAGAACCATACTCACCACATATTCACACGTTGCTTGCTGGAATAAAACACCTCCTTTGCTCCTGGGCCTTGTAGGGAAAAGCTGAGGAGATGGAGTATCAATGGACGTTCCTAACCACAGACGACTGAAGGATTCAGTGCATTGTTTCATCAGTGCTTATGAAATAAACCAAACAATATTCAAGAAAAGACCGGAAAGAAAAGATAACGATACAAGATCTAGGCCAACAAGTTAGAGAACTAGGCAAACCTGTTGTCAAAGTTTTCTTTGTACCTTGTATATTTTTTTTCCAAACCTGTAACTGTGGTGATTGCTCTGGTTTACAATTAATGCAGAAATAACACAGCAGAAAGCAAGCCTTGCAGAATTATCCTGCTCAGGCTGCAGGTCCACGCTAGAGTTTGGCAATGGCAAAAACAAGGTTTCCAGTGTCAGTGACAGGCTCCCACCTTGCACTGCACTTTTCTATCCCTTCAGCTTTGTTGACAGAGCTGATTTGTGGTGCACTTAGCAGCAGGTCTAGCTATAATCTGGTTTAAAAAGAATACTTCTCAATTTTTTACTGTATAATAGGTGGAATCACAATCTGCATGCGCTCTAGTAATTTATGATGTGGTATTATGCCTTATTTCAATAGTGACCCATTTAGTCTAGTAGGCTAATACTGATTTGCATCAACTTTTCCACCGTCATCTGTGCACTGCCTAATTTTGCAGTCCTACCCACAGCTGACATTTTAATTCCTTATCCAGGCTGGTAATCATTTCATGTTACATAAGGGACATTCATGGAAAGTTTAAATTCAATGTAGTATCAGGGAATAATTGAAAACAGAAGAATATGTTATGCATACATGTTAATCCATGAAAATGGAATTTTCTAAAATGGTCTCTAGGTAGAAATAAAGTTTGTCTTTTTTTTTTTTTAAGCTGAAATTTCAGTTCTGAATTTTCACACAAACTGAAACTGCCCCAAGAATTTATTGTTCATGTATTTTCCGCGTAGAGACATAGGAAAGGACGCAGAAGTCCAGAGCAGTAAAAATGAAGACCGTATAGCACTTCAGTGGTGCAGTCAGAAGGAAGAGTCAATATACTGTACAGAAGATACAATTCTTCCTCTGTCTGTCACCCTTAGCTTGAGTGCAAACTGGTTCTCTTACTCAGGAGCCTCTGTTGATACTCCAGAGGAAAGTGATGATTTTTCTGCTCTTGCATACTTCACTATGATAGATAAACTTTTAGTTTTCACACTGGTGTCATTGATTTTATAAGCACTGTAGAGGTGGAGCCTGATGCTTGAACAGTCTAGGGCTCTTGACAGGCTTTACACTGTCCTACCTAGCTAATGCCTACTTTCTCAGTTAGCCACCTGCATTTCTGTTTCTTCCCTTCACTTTATTACCCTCTTGCATGTTCTTCTAGTTTTTGTTGACCTCTCCGATACTTCCCTGGGGGCTGGTGACATCCTGTACTTCATTTTAAGTCCTTATCATTACTTTCTGATGACTCTCTGTTCTTCTTAAACGTCCCTGAACTACTACCAGCTCGAGCCTGTGCACTTCAAAGCTTCCTTCTTCTCATCTCCTTTCCTTCTTCACTGAGTTGTCCCTCTGCTTACCTTTTACCTTTGCTCTGTCTGTATATGTAGACATTGTACAAGATGGCTACAAAGAAGTGGAGAGGCTGAGGAGATTCTTGGTGAGTTGGCTAGTATTCAGGAGCCAAGGTTTTGGCAGGCAGAAGCCCATGAGAAAAGACAGGCAGGACAGCCAGCTGGAGAATTTAATTTATTTAAAAACAAACAAAAAAAAAAGTAGTTATAAATGCTTCTACAAAAATTAGATCAAGATAGGGGAACAGGGAAGAAAAATAAAATAAAAATGAAACCCCCTCACTGTTAAGCCATGTCAAACCATAACATTTCAAATCAAATTTAAAAAGTGCAAGCTAAAATAGTACAAGATGAATAAAACTGTCGAACTATTTCCTGCAGGACAGCACAGACAGACCTTTGGCAAAGGCTGTTTGTGCCTTCTTCCATGATTCCATAAATACCATCCAAAAATCAACAACTGTCAGGCCGCACTGGGCAATTGGCTTTCCTCTGCTGGAGTTCAATTCATGTATAAAACAGAAACAGAGATCAAAGCCAAAATAAACAAAAAAGCAATAAATTGAATACGAGAGTTTCCACATATGAAGAGGTTGGAAAGAGTTACACACAAAACATGACTGACAACCAAGAAAGAAAAGACAAAACACAGAAAGGTAATTTGCACCTAATAAAACGTGATCACAAGGAATCCCACTTCCACAAGGAAAAGCGAATATCTTAGGCTTAAGTCCCATCCTACGACATGACAGATCTCCAGCAGTACATGCTGTGTAGAAATACAGCAATATTTCTCTTGAAACATATTTCCCTTTGTCTTGATACAGATGTGCGTGCGTTTAGGATAGGGTTTTTGTAAGAAACATAACTGTCGTTTACCTAATATTGCCATCTAGTGGTATAAAGATCAACTCTGAAACAATCCTCTGAAGGGAAGGTACCATTGCATAATATTTACACTAAAGTAAAAAAATGTAAAGTTAACCAAAACTTAGCGTTAACAACAGCACACAAGAAAACAGAGCTCAGTTTGCAGGGCAATGCACGCCCCAAATATTGTTAACTGGGAGAGCAAGAACACAAGCCAGGAAAACGCTGAAGTATTGAAAAAAGTCACCGGCAGGATGTGCCAATGCTCTGAAAGTAATATGCAAGACACAAACTAACATCTTATAGCTGATCTAAAACAAAGACAATAATAAACAGCCTACCAATTGCAATATGGTCATATTATATGACCATAACATAATATAATATGAGTCATCACCTCCACTAAGCATGCCACAGAATGCACAATGCCTTTCATGGTGAGGAAGCTTCATCAGAAACATCGGTCCCTTAGACAATAACCTGATAAATGGATTAAGCAGGGAAAGCTTAAAAGCAACATAAGTGTTCCTCAGATCTAACTTAGGTGTCTCACATTTATTCTGACTTTATTGTCCTCCATTCCCTTTTCAGTCATTGAGAGAAAATAAATACTTCCACAGGTGATTTATCCTACCCTAAATCAGCAGCCAAGGGAAGTCTGAAGATGCCTATTTGTCTTCAGTGACTATGAAGAGAGCCTAAGGAGATCAGCTTATATTAACACCAACCTAAGTTGATCACACTACAGGCAGTCATGGGCCAACACAGGAAATCTCAAGGGCAAAATTTACTGACATAGATTTCTAAAGTTACTTGCCAAAATACACAGCCTGAATTCACAAGCATTGAATTTATTACTTTGCCTTCAATAGTTAACGTCTCTCCCTGAATTTTCTCATCTTCCAAAACTCAAATGCACTTCGTAATGCAAGGGTGACACCAAAACACAGAAAAAATCAAAAACACAGAAGAAACCAAAAACGTCAATTATTTACCTGTTGGGTAGCCACAGGGCATATGGGGCATGCTATGGGGGTCCTTGTGAAAATGACGTCTGGTAGATGTGAAAGCAAACTTTGACTTTCGTATGCCATATGTACACAGAAGTTTGGTCATCAGCAAGGAAGACCCAAAAAATGGTGATCTTGAATGCGGACACCTCAGTTAAGATGACTAAACCACTGAGAGCAGGTCCTCATTTCTCTTCACTGACTACAGAGTACAGTGAGTACACCAGATGTGGACATCTGGGCATGTTTCATTCAGTGCCACCTGGATAGCCTTGAGTATTCTCATTTGCCTCCAGCTCCCACTCCAGAAACACCAGGCTTTTCTAAACTTCCTGTTGGGACCCACAGGGTCCTGACACTCCAACAGAAATGTCTCATATACTCTAGTGTATCCAAAAGGGCACTGGGCAACTAAGTTTAGGCAACTGGCTATGCTGGGAGTTTAAACACCTAGCTCATGTGATGCATTTAGTTTAGAATTTACAGCTGGAGTTCAGTTTGGGGTTTTCACACCCAAAGCTAGATGTCTGTGTGGATGTTTATGTGTGATTTGATCTCTAAGCTCCAAACATAACAACAGGTGATCAAGGACTTGATTCAGTTGCAAACAGGATTTAGAGTCAATTTAGGTGTCTGCTGGATCTAAGACAAGTACATGGAGTTAGCAGATGTGACCCAGGAGCACTTGGAGACCTGCTACCTTCTGAACAAGAAGCTGAAAGCCAGGTGAGACACCCCAGAGCAGCTCAGATATTACTAGACTGCAATGAGAGCTACTGAGTCAGATTAAAATAATTAAATCTAATCTCTAGCTTAATCTCAGAAAGAATCATAGAATCACAGGATAATTCAGGTAGAAAGGGACCTCAGGAGGTCTCTAGACCAATCTTCTACTTAAAGCAGGGGCAGCTATGAGGTTGCTCAGAGCTTTGAAGTCAGATTTTGAAGACTTCCAAGAACGTAGACAGCACAACTTCCCTGGGCAACCTGCTCCACTGCCTGACTGCCCTCATGGGGAAAAAGTTTCTCATTACACTCAGTCTGAAACTCAATTCTACCAATTTATGCCCATTGCTTCTCATCATCCCACCGAGTGGCACTATAAATAGCCTGGCTCTTATTGACCCCCCCATAGGCACTGGGGGCTGCTATCAGGTCCCCCTGCAGCCATCTCTTCCCCAGGCTGAACAAGCTCTTGTTCCTCAGCTTCTCCTCACAGAACAAGTGCGCCAGCCCAAATCATCCTGGTGACCTTTCCCTAACTTGCCCCAGTTTATCAATGTCTGTACTTGGGGAGGTCCAAAACTGGCTGCGCTATTATTGATACAGCCTAGTGAGTGTTGAGCAAAGTGGGGGGCAATCGCTTCCCTGAACTTGCTTTCTGTACTTCTTTTGAGTCATCCATGGCTGTCTTTGCTGCCAGGGCGCACTGCTGACTCACATTCAGCTCACTATCCCCCAGAGCTCCCAGGGCCTTTTCTGCAGAGCTGCGCCTTAAACCATCAATCCCCAGCTTGCATTGCTGTCAGGGGGTCTTGTACCACCAGCCTTGATTTGGTTGCCGAAGGATAGGCATCTTGAGCCCTTTGAGATCTCCAAATTAATCTGAGAAATATGACTGGAGTGGCAGGTGGATGGGATACAAGGAAGTGTCTCAAATGGCTCTAGATTTGTGTTTGGGCCAGAAGCATCTAAAGTCTGGAGCTTAATCCGCTCCCTGGTCAAATTTCAAGCACCTCATTGTGTCCCATCCTCATGTCTCATTTATCAGTGAGAGTCAGACAAGCACATTATGAAGAATGGGCTATGTTAAGTGTGCAAAGGAATAAATAATACATTCATGCCGGGAGGGTTATGAAAGACAAATTCAAATGATTGGCTATACATAAGCGTTAAATGATGAAACCTTTAGCCACCAGAAAAACTCAGTGATAAGATAATACACAGAGGGAACTTAGGCCAAAAAATGAAGCACGATTAGTGGTTATATTGGAAGATATGAAGAATGAAGAGTCTGAGGTTAGCTCAGTAAGGAAAACGAAAAGTGTCTGATGTGGCTTAAATAAGGGGAATGGGGAGAAGCTGTAATATTTAGACACTTTCAAAATCTATTGCTTAGTTTTAGGTTATGAGTTCATATGTATTATATAATTTAAAATATCAGCTAATAAGGCTTATTGTAAATTGATTATTAGCCATTATTTTGTATTTCAAGTCTATTGTCAATCAAAAGCTGTCAGACATTTTCAAACCATAATATGATCCTGAAAGATTTTTATCAGCCCTGGAAGGAAGTCTGTAGGTAGAAAAGGTGCTTGAATTACCACAAACTTCTTGGAATCTGGCAGAAGGAAGACTACAAAATCCCTAATATATATACATTTCAAAAGATCACAAGAGAAGATAAATGTGTGATAGTTCGTGCCAAAGGTCCCTCTAGACCAGTATCCTGTCTCCAGAATCTGTACCAGAATCAGAGGAGTTTCTGGAGCCTCTAGAAAAAAAGAAAAAAAAAAATTGATGGTAAATGCTGAGGAAAAGAGACAAGGACAGAGACAATGATACTAGAGCAGAAGACATAATGCCCGAGGAGGAGTACAGTAGAGTAGGAGAAAGGCCAAAGAAGAATTGCAGCCTGAGCAGGCACTGGGGACAAAATGTAGCCTGAGCAAGGGCTGGAGCCAAATATCAGACTGGACAGGAACAAAGCGGAGACTCAGGAAGAGGTATGACTCTAAATGGATTGTGGCTGGTGGAAGAAACCACGTTGGAACAGTCAAGTCAGAAATGAGGAGCAGCAAAAGAAAAGGAACAACTACACACCAACCCCAATCTCCTGCACCATCTGTTGACTCACCAAACGGACTGAGTGTTAATACATAGTAAATGGATTGGAGGCATGAAAAGAGAGAGCAGAGAGGCCCAGAGGGAAACTGAGGTGGTTTCCCTGATTGTTTATTTGGTTTTGTTTTGGTTTTTTTCTATATCAGAGTCAGTAATTAAAAGTTTTGCTAATTGACAGTAAATTACATTGATTGAAATTCCCTGACACAAACCTGTTTTTCTTGCCCATCACACTCATCTCTCCAGGCTTTAGCTCCATAACCTCACAATCCCTGCTTTGTTTCTGCCTCCTGGGGGCCTAACACATGCGAGCTAAGGTTAGGAAAGGGCTCTAACACCTGAGGCTTAGAGTGAGGGGGTGATAACCTTGGGTTAGAGTGGCTAAGGCTTCATTAGGATTTCTGCTTAGGGGTTTGCATTCTGGCCAGGACTGGGTATTGAACTCACCTTTGAGGCTTAAGATTTATCTTTTGGGATTAGGGAAAGGCTCCAGGTGAGCGTCCTTGATCTGCTTAAGGTTCCTGGTAAGGGGATAGGCTATGGATTAGCTTTTTGTGTTGTATTATTTGTTAGAAAAATTACCTTTCTCAGTCATTCTTATTTTGGCTATATTATAGAGAATAATTTTCTTTATTTTCTGTTTGTCAGAACTTCTAATGAAAGTTTATATCAAACCATGGATTGGGTTGACCTTAATTTCTTTTAGTATATTTATACTAGATTAATTTGTTTCCCTGATGCTTTTGATGCTCTGTCTATACTTTTCCTTGGAGCTGAATTATTGAAAAGATTTATTATATCATAAATGAAACCGGGAGTCAGGACCTATTGCCTGCGAAGCGAATTAAAACCTGACGCAGCAAACTGAACTAGGGATCGTGCACACAAATTGCACTTCTGCTTGTTACCAGCAAAGGGAGCTGTTAAGCCCTCCAAACTGCGGCATCCCAATGACTGAAGGTAAACTGGAATTTACACTTGAGTATTTTCACTACAACAAATACATCTAATTAAATTCTTTATTGCCTTGGCTTCTTCTGATATTTAAGCATAAATATTGCTTTTTTTTTTCTTTCTCTGTTTTTTTTTGGGGGGGGGAGTTGGGTGGTTTTTGTTGGGTTTTTTGTTCGTAATGGTTTATTCCACAAGTCTTTGCACACATCATTGATAAAGTCTGCAGCTCCTCTCACAACAAGCCTCAGTATCTTGTGAAAATTTTCTTTCAATCACATAGTAGCAACAACTGCATAAAAGGAAGCTTAGAAACCTCTTTGGGATATCACATTCTGACCAGGTGTCTGTGTCATCCTTTTGTGATACATTTGTATTGTAACTGATTGATAAGCTGATCTTTTGCTCTGCAGTAATAACATTTTATTCTGGCTGCCTTTTATCTCCCTGAGGTAGCGATGAAACCATTCTGCTTTCAAAAGATAACTACAAAGCCTACACTGTAACAGACCAGTTGCATGAAGGTTAAGGTTGATAGGTCATGAAATGTCCTTTTTAGTCTTTTATCAACTCACTGTACACTTTAACATAGTAAAGAGCACAAAGATCCCTTTTAACCTCTCAAAGAAAATCCAAAAAATGGGAAAATAGAAGTGGCTGGCTATAAAAAATAAAGGTGTTACTTTCCTCTGTTCACTTGAACTGTCTGTTTTACCATTGCCAAGATTAAGGAAAAATAAACTTTGCTGTGTAATGTTATCTGCTGGCAGGTATTAATAACCTTCCAGATGATCTAGTGTTTACTCAGTATATGCTCTGAGTAAGTGTAATTGAGCATTATAAAAATACACTGAAAATTTTTGTTCATTCTCTAAAACAGCTACGTTTGTACGACAGGTACAAAAATACTCAAAGCAATTTGGAATGATAAACCAGCATAGTTCATGTTATCAAAGGGCAATGCAGCTGCAAGAGAAGAACCACATAGTCTGAAACACAGGTGGAGTGATAGTAGTTTAAGTACCTAATCACTGCAAGCTGGATACTAGGGGCTGTAAGGCAAAACAGTGATTACTGTCCCTGAGTTGTTTCTAGAAAAAAATGCGAAAAAGCCCTGGGATGGACACAGAGAAAGAATAGTTCAAGCATGTGGGTTTGTTGAGTGGATACTGTTTTCCCAGCTGAAGCTATAAGATACAATTTAAGCTGATTTAAAATTTCATTATAAATTAGAAAAAAATATTACCCACTCTTTCCATTAATAGCTCAGCTCCTGCCTTTGCCCTTCTGTCCTTATTTTGAGCTCACTCCAGCCCTCATCAGACTCACAGAGACAATTCAATTTGCTAAACTTTCAGAAACTTCATCTCCCCTTCTCATCCCTCTCTCTCGCCCCCTCAAAAAAGTGAACTATCTCGTGCCAGGAGGTTGGTTCAATCTACTTGAACCAGGACTGCATGAGTCCCAGAGAGGCCTCAAGAGGCAGAACCATTCAACTAAAACTAGAGTGAGGAAAGAATGGTGGTACTTCACCATGTAGCTTCAATCTCAGCTACTGGCATAAATGCAAACCAGATCATTTATAAGGAACCTGATTCCATAAAAATCCATATAGGATTTTCTTACTGGTAGGATCTGCTGTTAAAAATGAGATTAGATACCATAACAGACACATTCAGAGTCATCATGACTGAACCAGTGTATGCTGCTACTAGACTGAATCTAGTCAGCTTAACTCTTAATTTATCAAATTCTTCTCCTTCATTACTAGTACATTACTAGACTGTTCTCTCTTGTTTCAGCTGCAGCAACCTGGGCTTCTGAGTTTTATATGGTTTGCATGGGTTTATATGGTTTACTGTTGGGCTCAATGGTCTTTTCCAACATAAATGATTCTATGAATGTTACTTTTAAGTATGCCTTTCTCAGTCTTTCTTGTTTCCTCTTTTCTTACGTGTTTATACTCCTACATAACCTGCCTACACATCTCAATATGTCTGTAACAATATAAATGTCCAAATGACACAAATGAATTTAGAAAACCCATGACTAACCTACTTGTGTCTTGTTTCAGTCATAACTGCAGTGAAGAGAGAAGGCATGGTCTGCTTTCTGCATAGTAATGCCTCAGTTAGTCCATGGCTACTCTTCTTGAAAAAAACATGGCCTTATTCATGAAACAAAGGCTTCAAGAACACTTTTTTTTTTCCTTCCTCAAGTTGCTAGATATATGCACCTTTTCTATTTCTCACAATATTTCATTGACAGAAAAGGCACAGTGTGACTCTGGGGCACCACAATCTCAAAAAAACAGGAACCTGGACATCATGAAACCAGAACAGCAGTGGTTGGCAGTACAATTTTCCAAAACCAAACATCCTTTCAATCACAAAATGATCTAGGGGTTAGTGGCCTCTGTTGATATGAAAATCTTTAAGAGGAAGAAACAGCCCTTTTGAGGAGATACAAGTCTTTGGAAAAGGTCCCCCACCCTAAGTAAGCAGATATGGGTTTTATCAGCTTTCCAGAAAATCTCCATGTATATAAATTAGCCAAGTAAGAATTATATTCACAAATGTGATGGTTTCTGAGCTCCAGTACAGCAGTAATAATGAAATGCAAAGTGGTACACAAACACGTTTGATTATCAATTCTGAGCTACATATGTATCATTGAAACCAAGTGAATACATTTCATCTTCAGTGGAGGTGCACTTCAAAAGCATCTGATAAGACTTTGGCCTCATTTAAATCAACTGCATCAAGTGGAGACAATTTTGTCTTCAGTAGAAACAGGTTTTCATGCATACATCTGAAGGGAATTTTTTGGATTCTCTCCTTCTTTCCCTCACATGAGGGAAAATTAAAACAGCAAAGGTAATTTACCACAATGAAATATCAGAGGTTGTTACTTGACTATGCCCAAGAATGTGATACCTGTATTTTTACTATCCAATTTAAGTAAACAGACATGTTCGGAGAATGGAGCACCATGGATTATGAGTAAAATTATGCTAAACTCACTTCTGTGACTTTCCAGGCTGTGGAAAAATCTCTCCAGTGAATTCATGAGAGAATTTGAAGCATTAAAGAAGATAATGAAAAATAGTGATGAGAACATGATGGTGAAAAATATTCCTAGATCATTAAGTCTTTTCTTCTCCTACCATGGGAAACGAGACTGTCATTTATTTTCTATAAACGCAGCATCTTCCGTCTTCAAGCCACTTGGGTTTCCTCTGGTTTTTGTTTGTTGTTTTTTTTTTTTTTTGTGACAAATAATCTCTTCTCTGCTTGCAGGAAAATTTTCTAATTTCTAGTCCTAATTTACTCACCAACAGTTTATATTCATTTATTGAACTTACATGCTAGGCACGTACGTATTTCTTCCCCCCACCTCACATTTACTATCAGAAATATTTTCTCCTCTCAGCTCTCATTTCATTAAGCAAAAAGAACATGTCTTACTGGTCTCTCTCTGCCCAACATGTTCTCTGTCTTCCATCCTCAACCTAACCACTATATTTGCACTTTCCTCCATATCCCATTTACAAGACTACCATTGCCCCCAAGCTATAGTGTTTTATCTTTTTGTGTGAACCACTTCTCTGAGAGCATTTCTAGAAGTAGCAAGTCTGTGGAGGTACATTTTTTCCTAAAGTATCAATATATTTGATCAACAGCATCATTGTTTTTTTCTGTACAGGCATGTGTCTTTCCTTTCCAGAACTTCAGATCTAGGTAACAATATTCTGTTCCTGTTCTTATAAAGAAATGGAAATTTTTTCAATATGTTTTCAGTTTATTATTTTCTTTTTTTTTCTATTTTTTTTTCACTAGAACCCAATTCTGATTTCTATGTCTGTTAAAAAACACTTTTCCCCCTTGTTTTGTTTAAAAATGTATTACCTTTCACTTCAACTCTGGTGGGTATCACAGTCTTCATGTTCTGAAATGAACAGTCCTTTGTGGGTGCTATAAGACCTCAAATAGAACTGGGCCAACAGCACTACCCAGAGCTACACCAGTTTACACCGAGTCCTCCAGCCTCAAACATTTTAATATTGTACTTTCATACTAAATATGTGAAGCATAGGTATTTTAATTAAATAAAAGCAACAGCTTTAGGCACCAACCAGCCATAGATATGAATTTTCTCCTCTCATTTTGTCCTAGATACCTGGACAAAAAACCACTAGGAATTATTAATTAACACTGATGTTAAGAGTCAGTTTCCTTATAATTTTTCATATCAATCTGCCTAGATTTGGTGGCAGGAGGATGTGAGAAAGAATTTTTAGGTTTCTTGGGCATTGGGACTTAAAGTAACACCATTAGTTATTATATTTCTCCTCCACCTGGCTACATTTCTTTCCTTTCTAAAAGGCAACTGCTTGCTCACTAGTGTGTAGAGAAGGAGTTAAGCAATGAGCTAGGTTTCTAATGATTTAATAAAGAACAACCATGACAAAAGAAACAAATGAACATGAAACACCCATACTTGAAAATTCAGCCAGGCCTATTCAGTCTTTTCATTTCCCACATTTACAGTAATTGGAATGCTCATTCTTGAATTTAGTATTGAGATAAATATCACTGCCACCATACACTGCATATTTGCAGGTTCTTTCTAATGACTTTTGCAATTGGAGATGGATTTCAGTGCACTTCAGGGGAAGTACAGAGACTTTGCTTATCCTTTAGAAATATCATTATAGTTAGAATTTCCAGAATTCAAGTAAGATGGAGTTTTAGCCTTTGATGTACTCTAAATCTCACACCCTATTTCCTCTAAAGACATATTAGAGAAGACAGAGAACATTTTCATTGTCAGTCATTTCCTTCAGAAATCCAGTAGATTAGCCATATATGGGAAGTTGTGTATACAGCCATTTTTCACTGTTTTAGTGATAACAAAGAAATCTGTTTACAGTAACTCCCTGCTTGCTACCATGTTTGACCATGTTGACTTTCCAACAGGGCACTCTCTAATCTCTCTAATTTTATGGATTAGACCTCCTCCAGCCACAGTGTAAACCTAGACTCCTACTTTATATCTAGGCCCTGCAGCATTCATACTTATAGTGTGACAAGATTAATATGACCTGCAAATCTCCAATGGATTACTTTAGCTTTGTCAATGTATTTTTGTTGCAAAGATCTACATTAGAATAAAGCCTAAACAGAAAGTAGAGAAGGAGATGTCAAATCCTTAACATTACTGATACTCAGACTATAGGAGAACCAAAATATTTAAAGGGAAAGGATTATGGCAAGAAAACTTTAAATAGATACACAACTCAGTTACATCCTAAATTAAGTTACTGTCTGAACTTTTGTCTCAAGACACTTGAAAAGTGGATTGTTCATAGAATTCACTTGCTGTTGTTCCAAGGAGGAAAATTAAGTCTACTACCAACAATAAAAAATAAAATAATTCCAGTAAGAAATTAATGTGGTTTTAAAATAACTGCCTGAGATTCTTTTCAAATATTTTAGGTGTTTTTTACAGTCTTTCTCTGTAATCAGAAAACACAGTGAGAAAGTACTTGATTCAGAAAATCACTAGACAAATGAACTGACCACATTTAAATGTGTGGATCAAGTTTATAGTGGTATTGGGAACACTTTTATTTTTTTAATTATATTAAAATAGAACTACTGAAAAAAAGAGGAAAAATTGTACCGTTTTGGTGATATTTTCCCCGTTTCTTACTAAGAAATCCAATGAAGTATAGTTGCTTTTTTCTTATATCGTGCCAATTTATATTTGATTTGCCAGCCTGAGAAGGTTTTGGCCGTGGTTTGCAGGCCAGGAAGCGCCAACAAAAGATTATAGAAAACAAGCCAATACCATCACATAGGATATAAAATATGGAACACTTTGTAAAATCCACTTGAGATACAATAGATGACTCAGGTTTAGGACAAATGGTAACAGAGATAAGGATAGTAATGGATTGTAGAGCATTGTTCAGACTAATCACTCAAGTAGTTACGGGAAGAGTCTTCCCGAAGCACATAGTACATGGGCCAGGGTGCTTCATACTCTTATCAGCTCAAACTTCGACCTAACTCCCAGATTGTACATTTGTATGAACTCCCAAGAATGCCATCACAATTCATATAACCCTTAAATTATGCTAACTTCAGGACTAAGTATCCTGGCTCTGATGCAGGCCTCATGTAGGACTATGGGCATGCTGCCCAAATGTCTGCTCTCAAGTTCTGGACTGGCAAAATGACGATTGTCACATCATTGTGTCAAGGATCTGCTCTGAGGATAAACATGCTGCTCTCTGAAGAACCCATGTACTCTTTGGTGCTAAGGGTATAGTCAAAAAAGTTCATTCAGTCATCTCCAATTTAAACTTCATCCAGTATAAAAATAAGGGACCAGGACTATGGGGGATTAGTCAGAGAAGGGACTTAGGTGATCCCTGCACAGCCGATGGGGATAGCTAACAACATCTATATGTCCAGTCAGGAGCTTGGCTTGCTTGTAAGAAAACTTGAGCAAGCAGCTAATTTCTTTGGCATGAAATACTATTGGGTTCCCCAGATATTTCTGTCATCCAAAAATTCCTTTCAGAGCATAGACACCTGAGTGAACAGGTTATATACTTTGACAGTATTCCTGCTGGTTACAGTAACACCCAAATTTGTACAATAACACTCATTCAGAAGGCAGTTTTAGGAAGACTATGGTCTATAATGGCTTAGGCTAAAAGTTGATCCCAGCTGGCAAGACAGGTTCCTGCTCTGACACTTTCACAGTGACAAGCAATTTCTGACTCATGATTTTTAAGCCAGAGGTGTTGTCCTTGATGTATTTTTCTTTTATCCCTTCAGGCAATCAGTTTTGCAACCCTTCCAAACCTTTAGCATCTACAGCATCCTCAGGAAAGGATTGTGAAGAAGACCATGCAATGAACCAGCTCCTATTTTCCCGTTTTAAATCAGACACTTACTAGTTTCACTCAATACTGTCTATTCTATAGGCATAGTATAATGGACATAAATGGTGCTAGAGCCGTGGAAGAAGGTGCTTATGTTGAAAGTGAAGGAGGCAAGTTAGAGGGTCAGTTTTAATCTGTGTTAACCTCAAAAGTTTTTGAGGGCAATAACAAGATATCTGAGTTTACAGCAGACTCACTGTGACACAGGTGAGTAATTATGGCTGCCATAGAAAAATGAACATAGAATAATAAATTAGTAAGCTCTCACTAAATTTTCTTTTTTTTTTCTCATTTTAAGAGCCTATCTTTCTCATTTAAGAGAAAGATAGCAGGAGACAATCACAATTTACAATATTTAAAAATATTGAAAGAAACAGCATCATGTGCAAGATTTCATAGTACAAGTAGATGTAGTTCCTAGTAAAGTAGTAAAGTAATCTCTGCATAGACACTCAAAATGAGAGATAAACCACCTCCAAACAATTTACAGCTGAAGTAAAATGCTGGAAATACACGAGATATTGAATACATTTTTTTCTATATGTGTTACTTTTAACATTTGCTTCATTTTCCTTAAGCATCCTCCTATACAGAAAGCTGACAGCACAGCCAGTTACTGCTGTGCTGAAATTTTTCTAAGATTATTTGGCACAATAGCAGCATGGGATAAGCTGCACGGTTTTACTCAGCTGCTTCTCACATACATAATTATCCAGATGTCAAATATAACCATTTTAGTATCATAGCTATGAAAAAACATGAATACATCTGTTCTGGAAAAAAAAAATCTTAATAAAAAAACATCTCTGTCACTTCCTCAGAAAGACGCAATTCTCAACATTACAAGAGGGCTGGTAAAAAAAAAGGATCCAGTACTGATTAATTTTAAATTAACAACACAGTCTCTGTGCTGCTTCTTCACAAGTTTCTCAGGAATTCCCAAAAACGTATGGGACATGGAATGTAGGCTATTTCCACACAAAGCGAACAGCAATAAGTTTCTGGTTTGGGCCACTCAGTAATTAGATGATAGCTACAGGCAACTGTAGCTAAACTTAATCTAAGAAAAGAGACATAGATAAAATATCTCTTTTGGGTTTTTTCAGTGTGGCTGTGTATAAAATGAAAACAGCTTTATTTTTAAAGAAAAACAGATCAGCCAGAAAGTAGATAAAATTATGCTGTGGCCATTCTTACTCAGAAGTTGATAGTGATTGCAGTAGCTACAGAAGTTTAAGTCAATATGATAAATAAAGCAGGATAAAGGAACTACATGAAATTACTTGATTTATATATTTTTAATATACTAAAGTTTTTTACTGTGTGAAGATTAACCCAAGTTCTGGAATGTGACATATTCTTTAAGCTTTGAAAAAGGATATGCTAAGGATACAGAACAATATGTATACACGTATTATACACTTTTCGCTTTGTCTGTGCTGCTTGCAAATACCGTATTAAGGCTCCGTGAATACTATATTAAAGGTGAAAGCTGCACGCACAAGTTTCCTATTAACATAGTATTCCTGCACATATTATTTTTAAACCCAGAGATACTATCACCAGGCTGAGTATAGGACTGATTCCCACCCACAGTCATCGTGACCCATCTGAGATCCCAGACTCAGGCACTACAGAAAAGCACGTGTTCCCATAAGCTTCACAGCGTATCTGCCAGCCCTGTGGTGATATCCCTCACACCTTAAGAGATTTCAAATGGCACTCGGTGACTGCGTCTCGGCAAGCAAATCAAGCTGTAAGTGTTAGATGTCTACATCTTAGACTAAGCTTCCTTCAGCCGTAGCCCATATCCAGTGGGCAGCTGAACTGACTTTGTATAGCACAAGAAAAAGCTTGAGGATTTGTTCTCCTCTTCACAAGACTTCAAAGACCAGCTCAAAATTACAAGATAACTTCCTTGAACCAAAACTAGGGCAGACAGTCATATCTCCCCCATCAGCCCTAGTAGCACAAACTCACTCTACTAATATGAGTATAACCCTTCTAAATGCTCTGCTTAACTCTCTGGTAAAGAGCACTCCTCTTGCAACTTGCAACTCACACAGCAAGCAAAAGAGAGTTAAAAAAAAAAAAAAGTTCTACTTCTCATTCTTCCCTTCTAATTTATGCTGGCACACAAAGGAACTCTTAGGGTAAATGAAATCAGGACTGTTGTTTGAGTCTCAGAGTAACAATTAACAAAATTAAGCAGTCACTAAGAAACGGCTGCAACAATTTGACTGCCAGAAGGTGTAGCCAGAGTACCTTTGATTGAGATAGCCAGTAAAGAACAATTCTCTATAACCAATTTCATTGATAAATTGGAACATGATGAGGATTGTTAATGTTTACGCGTTACTCGGTTATCTTCTTGTGATTTTCTGACAACTATAAAAATAGATTATATTTTGTTAAACCACAGACTAAACAGGACCAAAACAGCACCATAGCTCCAAATTTGTTGCTTTACTTGGTGAATGAGACAACGTACACCTAAATAGTGCAAGGACATCTTACAACAATAATTCTCCCAATCAACAACAAAAACCCTCAGACAAGCTCTGTTAGAAAAGAAAGTCAAAATGCATTGAAATAAGTACTCTTAAGAGAAAGAGAAGTCTTGCTGTGGGCTGCCCAATTAATTTTGGTCAGTAAACTGTGCAAAACCTCTGTTCTCCTGTCCAATTTAGCATTGTTCGGTTGTCAGATTAGATCCATTCTAATTAGAATTTGCTACTTTTCCTAAAGTTGTTTGTGATCAGTCATGTTGAAAATATTCCAGGAAGTCGAAGTTTTATTCAGGCAAAAATCAGAAGTGAAAAGTTGCTCTGCTGTATTGCTAGATTTGAAGATGTGTTCATACAAAACAAAATCTTATCAACAATTTGGTATCCTTGTTCTACTTAACACCTCTTGGCCTGAAGGGTTAGGGTAACTTCTTGATTACTGTTTTGTCTTTGAGAATGCTCTCAAACACAATTTTCAGCCTTGTCTTGTTATAATAGAAACTATTTAACTTACATATTTTTTTTAAATCTGACATGGTCATAAGTCTCACAATGTACTTAAGACACTTTTCCACACTGCTTAAATGCTATTTTGTTTATGTTTACATTGTGTATGATTAATAACATCAATAGTTTCCTTGCCAATTTCTTATCAAAGGGATCAGCCTCAGAACAGCCCAGCATCCTAAAGATCCCCTTAGAACATCTCCGTCCCCCAGAGTAGAGAATATTCTTTATAAGAAATTATTGTCTCATGAATGAAACACCTTCCACTCTGTCAAAGGCAATTTATTTTCCTTTTCTATTACAGCAATTAACAAACCTTCAAATTAGTCAAGCTTGTAGAATACATTTATTTTCTAATTAAGCCACAAGAATTACTTTTGACTAGTCAGGGCATGACATTCCACATACTACATTTCCCTAGTTCCTTCACTGAAATGATTCAATATCCATGCACAAATAATACTTCCAACTTATACATTCCTTAGAAATGCTCTACCACAGTTGTTATCTCCTCTGAATTCATGGTTCTGCACAGCTTGAGAATTGTCTAGATCTGCTCATCCTCGCTGCTTAGAATAAAAGAACAGCAGGCTCTGATATGACTGTGCTCATTCATTCACTTAGCAGGTTGGTAGAGTAGAAATCTGATATATTAGCCCAAGGTAGGCAAAAACTCTCTGAAGAGGAAATAAGAATGCAAGCAGAGTCAATCACGGAGCAATCATAGAATCATTTAGGTTGGAAAAGATCTTTAAGATCATCCAGTCCAATCATTAACCTAACACTGTGAAATCCACCACTAAACCATGCCCCTAAGTTCCATGTCTACAGGTCTTTTACATACCTCCAGGGATGGTGACTCAACCATTTCCCTGCGCAGCCTGTTCCAATGCTTTGAAAATCAGAAGGCTACAGGAAAAGGAAAAGAAAAAGAAAAAGCAATAATGGTTGGTTTTAGAATATTTGGAGCCAAGCAGGTACTTGGACACCAAGCTCCATTTCTGTTTGGGCTCACTTGTGAGTAAAGGACAAGGTGAACTGCAAATTCAGATACCCGTGAAAATAAGCTCAGACCAACAAAGAAAAAGGGAGGCAGATTGAGTAGAGGAACTTGGTGTTAATCTTGGAAGAGAACATATTTCTAATTCACAGAACCTATTCTCTGTCCAGGAGAACAGTGATGATTTCCAGTCAGGGGGATGGAATAGGGAAGAGGGAAATCAGTATTTCATATGGAGGTTGCCTGGAGTCAGGTGCTGATCAGATATCACTTTTTAAAATAGCATAAATACCTGAGATAAGAATGACAAGATGGCTTACTGATCTTTCTTCACAAGTTCTAGGCATCAACCAATTTCTGTGACAATTTGACTCACAATTCCCTGAACCATAATTACCTAGATAAATTTGATTTACAAGCTGTGGAAATGGTGTTATCGTTCACATCTAATCGCTCCTAATTTTCTTCCATCATCTGAATCATACTACCATATAATTGCTAGTGGATTTGATATATTAAGCGTAAGGCACATTTCACCCACAGTTATGAATTAAAAGTAAGCAATAATTGGACCTAAAATTTAGACTCAAATCCTCAATCAATTTCACATGTTTTTCATTATAATTGAATACATTTTAATACCACAGGAGTAACATTTATGGCATTAATCGTTCCCAGGTCCAACCAAAAGGATGAACACTCCAAGAGAATTGTTTCCAAAGGTTTTCAGGATATGGCCAATCTGGGAACAAACAAACAAAAAATGCCTGCCTTATCCAAAGCCTCAAATACTTAAATAAATGAGTTGCAAGTTTAAAAGACTGCTTTATTTTGCATTGTTGTTTGTATTTTTTAATGCTGCTAACATGCAGAATAAAGTCTACTGTAATATTTTTATTTCTAAGAAATAATATGAACAGGTGAACTCTAAGAACATAAATCTAATCTCTGAGAAAATTAATCTACAGAAAATGCTGGTTTTTTGGGCATCAAAGAGTTTTTATTTTTTCCTTATCAAAACATAGTTACATTACTTCTTTGGCTATGAAAAAACCTTATCTTTACAAATTAATAACAAGTCACTTTGCAAATTACAAAGAACATGTATAATATTAATGTTTCACAGAAGAGATCTGGTTCAGATCTCCTACTGATATATATTGGTACAGCTATATTTACTTTTTAGACATATTTCCACTATTCTACTGTGGCTTGTAATATCACATAATGATATTCAACAAGTAAAGATATTTTCAAGTGTAGACTTCTAGAAAGAAGGATTAAAATGAAAGAGTACAGTTAGCAACTTGGTTTCATAAAAATCAACAAAAAAATTTTCATGTCTTATACTTCTTTTCCCACTGACATTATTTTTAAAGTCATAGGATAGAGAAAAAAAATAGGAATAATTCCATGCAGTCACTGAACAAAATACTGCTGCTTTCAGTGGAATAAATTTGGGCATGATCAAGACTTTTTGTTTGTTTGTTTTAACCAAAATGGACCAATTTGGAATTTTTAAAAGAAAAAAAAAGTTCTCATAATTTTTCCTTTTTTCTGCAATGATGAATGTAGGATCATCACAGGTTCACAGATTCACAGGAGAATTGAGGTCGGAAGGGACCTCAGGAAGTCCCTATTCCAACTTCTTGCTTAAAGCAGGGACAGCTCTGAGGTCAGACCAGGTTTCTCAGGGCTGTGTCCAGTCAGGTCTTGAAACCTCCAGGGAGAGGGACAGCACAGCCTCCCTGGGCAGCCTGCTCCAGTGCTCAACTGTCCTCATGGGGAAAAAGTTTCTCATAAGATCCAGCCTATACCTCCCATGTTTCAAGTTATCTCCTCTGCCTCTCATCCTCTCACTGTGCCCAACGTGAAGGGCCTGGCTCCATCACCTTCTCACTTCTCCATAGGTACCAGGGCTGCCATTAGATACCCTCCAGCTGCCTCTTCTCCAGGCTGAACAAGCCCTGATGTCTCAGCCTCTTTTCACAGGACAAGCCCTCCAGCCTCCAACATCTGGTGGCCCTCCACAGAACTCAGCTCAGTCTTTCCTGTATTGCAGGGCACCAAACTGGATGCAGAACTATAGATGTTGTCTTATGAGTGCTGAGTAGAGGGGGACAATCACTTACCACTTTAAAGTGTCATCCAAAAACTCAAGATGACTATGGAAAGTTCAGATTCACTGAGTAGCCCTTTCTGATGGCTATTTTTTGTAACTTTACCTCTAGTTTTCAGATGTGACAGTGCAGGTTATTGGCCTTCCCCACAAATTGCTTCTGTTTGGCTTTCAGCCCTGACTATATACAATGATAAAAGAATGTTAGATTCCCATAGCCAGCTGTGTATCTCTTATCCTCTGCTATTTCCTCTGATGGGCCTTTTAAACCAAGTTAAAGCAGCATTCCACTTGTTTCATGGAAGGTATGTCTACTATTTGTCAACAACAAAAAATCCTGATCACAGCTACACAATTTTATGATTTCAGACCAAAAAAATAATAGCCCCACAAACACATTAAAAATGATAAAAAGAAACCAAAAAGCCCACAAAATAGGCTTACAAGACTCGTCTACTAGGGCATTAAGTGTGTGGTTTTTTCTTTGGATGATAGATTTTATCCCTGTTCTTATCTTGTCAAATGATTGTAAAATAGCTAGTAGGAAATGCTGCTAGGGCACAAACATTACTTATCATCTTAAATTCATTCACTGTCTTTACATGTACATGTACCAGCAACTAGAATGATGTATGTCAGTTGGCTCCATTCACAGATCTGAGGTCTGCAGACTGATAAAATCCTGAGTAATGTTGATGAACAGTTTAAGTACTTCATGAGAATTGTTTGATTCTTTTTCTCATATCTGTCCAGGAGACATTTTTTTACCTCCATGTGACAATCTTTCTGTACCCTTGCCATATTTCTCATTTATTTGCAATACTCATAAATTCAGATGCCAAAAAAAAATCTGATTGACAAATTACCTAATTATCATCTCCTACAAAACACATATTTTTTACCTTTTCAAACAAATAACTGCTTCCAAAATATATGCCCAGCCATCTAGTTGTCTTATTTAGAAATTTGCAATTGTAATCCGTAACACCAATATGGAACAGAAGTTCACCAAGAGTTTTTTCAAAGGCTTGTTCAAAACTAGCTTTACTGTTAAATGTGGACCATTTTGAACCAAGTATAACTGTAGAAAGAGATCAGAACCAAAAGTGTACTGATACCCCTTCCTGAACTCTAGGAATTACAGCTTCCTGATTAATGTTAGGGCTAGGGTTTCCTAAACTCTAGGAAACAAAAAAAAAGAATTAGCATAGGCTAAATAGATGAAGGTAAACAGCCAACGCTATCTACCACTACAGATGCAGTAAACAAGCATACTACAATTTTAGCTAGCGTATTATGAACTCCGATTTAGATCTGAGGTCTTCAAATCACCACAAATTAAAAAAACCACAAACCACAAAAAATCTCACAAAACCAAAACAAGAAAAGGAAGTGGAGGATGTCTCACAAATAAAGCTATGTTGCCAAGGGGAAAAAGGGGCAGGGAGGGCCTGCTACTAGTTTTTGAGGTTAAGGATGGACTCTGGTCAGCAAAGACTAAAGTTCAAAGCTGGAGCTTAGAAGCAGCAGCCTTCTTCGACCACATCTGAAATTCTATGATTTAGAAAAATTGATCATAATACATACAGCGAAATCCCCTAAATTTGTTTGGTTTATAAGAAAAACACACTCTTAAGTGTAAACTAGCTATATAGCTTACTAAAAGTTGCTCAACACAGAACACTGGCCTAGTGAGTACTTTAAGCACGGTTTAGCGAGGAAGCATTCCTGTACTCTGCAATGTCTTCAGCTCTGAGTAACCAGAAGGTGTTTCATCAGGTCATCCACCTAATGGCAAATTAGTCTTTAGGTCACACAAACACAAGCCACCACTGCAAATATCACACTGGAAATGAAAGACTGCCCATTCCTCATCAGCCAAAGATGCTACGGAGGATGATGGAGAAAAAGGGAAATGAATGGAAAATTGTAAAGATACACACTTTAAAAATGGGGGGCACTCATTGGCTTTTTTTTTTTTTCCCCAGGGGAAAAAAACAATGGTATAGTTGTAAATTTAAGAGTTTTTGGAGAAAAATAGCTGGTCTTGTATATCCACTCAAAATCACTGTCCTTAATCCAATAAAAATCCATTGCAAGTTATGTTTTAGTGATGTAACTCCATTTGTTTAGATAATGGATATGCACAACTTGAGTCTCTTTTGGTCTCATTTTGGGAGGATTAATTATAAAATATGATTGTGCAAAGCAGGGGCCAAGATCTTTCTCTCATTAACCAAATTAAGTCACTATCAGTGCTCCAACCTCAATACCAGTAGTTAAGCATACCATTCAGAAAGCCATGGAATAGCAGATAAAGTTTCTTTATTGATCTCAAGTGTCCTGTACACTGTCTCTCTGTGGATGGACTGCAAGAAGCAAAGCCATGTATGAGGAAAGACAACATGACAAATCATCATTTAAGTAGCCTGCAATTTTATTAACCTACTTGGGAATACTGGGCAGCATATCAGGCAAAATTTATCACTACTCTTTCTTTCTGTGATTGTTCACCCTTGCTGCTTTACTGCATCCCCCTTCCAGCTTGATTCCTACACTGTTCCTGGTACCTGGTCACCCTTTGCCCCGTGATGAGCTGGTGATCTTCTGTGACAGATTTCTATCACCACAGATTGCCAGCTTGGTCAAGGTACTGGTAGAAAATGTCAGTGTACAGTAATTAGGTTTCACAGCTGCTGTCTTCCAGCATCCTAGAAGTGCTTTCCTTCAACACATTCCCAGCTCCAGATTGTTGCACAATGAAACCCTATGTACTTAACTACATTATTTGCGACTTCTCAGTTGGCAGAACATTAATCTAAACTCTCTCCCTGCAAAACGGACATTTGACTGGGAAGGGAAAACATCCTTTCTGACTCAGCTAATCTCCCACAGAGGCAAAACTCCATCTTGGTCTCAGAGGACAGGTGACTAACACAAAACCCAAGCAAATCCAGTCTCTTTCTAACAGATGACTGGGAGGGTGAAATCTGCTGGTCAGGGGCCACAGTCATGGAACAGAAATACAACCTCTCCGCATACAACCTCTCCGCAATGATCTTTCCTCCTTTTACCTACTCTTATCATTTCGGTTTATCTCCTGACTACATGCTAACCCTCCTACTTCTGTCCATGCACCCTCACCACTTACAAGACAGACTTTGTTTTCAACTATCTTTGTTTACATTGTCGGACCAGGAATAGAGTAGACTAACACAACTAAAAATCTCCGCATTTATCTGCTGCTCTTCTCCTTGTGTCTCTGCCATCTCATTATGGTTCCCCATCCTTATCCTCAGAATTCTACTCTAGTTTTACTGTACTTCCTGATTATAAACTATTATACATACAAAAATCCATGAAAAGCTATGGAAGTAAAGCAAGTTATGACTATCTCTTCCACCAGTTTTTTACATGAGGTGAAGATGTGCTAGGAAAAAAAAAAGCAACCCCTATTACATTTTAAGTTTTAAGCCCTTTAAAGCAACAATCAGCATTTTAATTGGATCTGCTTATGTTCTGCATTATGTCATGTAATGCAGGAATTAAACTTCATTTTTCCTAAAGATATCATATCTTCTAGAATTTCAACATTAGTTTATGCAGAAAGATGAGATAGCAAAGAGAATCTTCCACTGAAATTAAGTGTGTCCCCATGGTTGTTGAACTGTATTTTCCAGTATTCCTAAAAGCACACTGTGTTTCAAACAGGGTTCTGACATACCTAAAATTCCACCATTGTTTATGACCAGTGGTTTAAATTAACACATATTGCCAAGCGCTCATTTTCCAGAAGCTGGGGACTGCTGAAAGTGGAATCAAATTCCAATAGAACTGGCCTGTCTGATAAAAATTAACCCCTTAGACTGAAATACTTAACAGTGAGGCCACAACTGGAATACTGCATCCAGTTCTTGGCTCCCCAGTTCAAGAGAGACAGGGAACTACTGAAGAGACTCCAGCATAGGGCAACAAAGATGATTGAGGGGTTGGAGCATCTCCCTTATGAGGAAAGGTTGAGAGAGCTGGGACTCTTTAGCCTGGAGAAGAGAAAGCTGAGGGGAAACCTTAGTAATGCTTACAAGTATCTAAAGGGTGGGTTGAAGGAGGAGGAAAAGAGCCGGACTCTTTTCAGTGGCTCCCAGTGACAGGACGCAGGGCAACGGGCACAAGCTGAAACATAGGAAGTTCTATTCAAATATGAGGAAAAACTCCTTTACGGTGAGGGTGACATAACACTGGAACAGGCTGCCCAGGGAGGTTGTGGAGTCCCCTTCTCTGGAGGTTTTCAAGACCCGCCTGGATGCAGTCCTGAGTAATGTGCTCTGGGCAATCCTGCTTTAGCAGTGGAGTTGGACTAGATGATCTCTAGAGGTGCCTTCCAACTCTGACAATTCCTTGATTCCACAATTCGTGGGATGGAAATACACTGGTTAGTTAGATGGTGAGGGAACAAGACAACAACCACAACTTGATCCAGAAATAGTAGGTTATTGTATCAACATGCACATGCTCATAAATATAAGCTTTAAATGACCACTATATGTTATATGCTTGTTAGAAATATAAATTTAAAAAGTAACTGCTGACCTGGCCATTATTTTAGATTTCTTAGATAGTTTTGTGTTGTGGTTGAAATTTTCATTTATAGGTCCTCTATAAGCCTTTCTTTTGATTCGAGTTAAGTTCTGATTTTCACGCCCCGAATTCTGCTAAGGCAGTGAGTAAAAATCCAGAGCAAAGCTTAGCCAAGATTATCAAATTGGGCTTCCTTGGGAGTCAGAACCAAATTCTTAACGAGTTTGGCCTAAAACATGAGCTACGTTTGAAATCTGGCCTGACTTCTTCCAGCAAGTGAAAGGCCAGCCATAAAACAATTTGTTAGAAAAGGTGCCCTTAAGTCTACACCGTTAATAAAAAGTCTGTCACGACACCAATTCTTGCTGAAGTACCATTCTTAATGTGCAGATGTTTGTAAGGTAGATGTCCAGTCATAGGGATGTTATTAATTCTGGTGCAATACACCTGCATTATGCACTTTGTAGAGGAAGAGGACATGAGTGCTTTATAATTCACACACATTTAAGAAGTGTGAAACCTTCGGTCTTGAAATAAAGTCAGATCAGATTCTTCCATTTGAATATAAATAGGAGCTCAGTGGACTAATGGTTATTTAAATCACTTTGATTCTTTTTGAGGATTCTTATTAAGCTAATAAAAAGTCCTCTCTTTGCGTCATCAGCATGACAAAGCCAGATCTTCATAAATTTGCACATCTCTTTCACATTCACAAATTCATCTTCCGTTTCCTCCAGCCTTATTTCCTTAAACCCCACACCAAGACCACATAATCTGTCTGTCATTGCTTTGCCTGTCTCTTTTGTAGGTGCCTGAATAGCTTATTCTTCCAATGTTCAACTTTTAAACATATTCTCCTCGGTTTGGCAGGATTGTTTCCCCTTGCCTTCTACGCGGAGGGACTCCTTGTCTCCAAGCTTCCCATGCCATTAACTACTATTTACTCCTCTCTTTTCTTGCTGCCTCTTGAAGTCCGTAGAAGTGATTCATTAAACTAACGACCCTCAGCTTCTTATCAACGAACCCAAACAATTCAAAGTGGTCCACTGAGGTTGCTTTGCATAACAGTATCCATGCATCTTCGCTAATTTAGGAAGCTAAGCACGTAACATTAAGATCTTCTATTATCCGAATCCATCAGGTATACAGCGATCCTAGAACCAGACTGCAAGACAGCGCTACTTTATTTTGCATAGCATCCTGTGTGAAACAGATGCTTTACTAGCAGGCCAGACGAAAGGAATATTAAAAGTTTGTTTTCACTGCAGATCTAAAAATCCCCCTGAAGAGTTATTTTAAAGCATTATTTAAAGAGTTATTTTAAAAAGTGTTTCTGTCAAAACGGAATTTTTACATAAGATCATGCTGATTTCCCCTGCGTTTTGAAAATGAAAATGCTTTTAAAATTGCTGAAGCATTCCGCTTAGATGAGATAAAGATGTTTTAATGCCATGATTTCAAATCGTTCGATTAACTATATCATTCCACTGGAAATACAACATCGGACACCTTGGAATCTGATTTGGAGAAGAGTGGGAACTAGCTTGCTTGCTTACTTGCTTGCTTCCTTCCTTCCTTCCTTCCTTTCTTCCTTCTACATTTCTTCCCAAATCAAAATTCTTTTTTACCATCAGCTCTCCAACTAACTCCTGGCTTCTTTTTAATCCATCTCCCAGTCACATCCAAAATCCCCTTGCTCCAAAGTAATGCTACACTAAACCTATGCTAACTGCTTCACTACAGGTTGAAGTTCCTGGAAGAGAAGACACCAAACCAGAGGAGTGTTGACATTCCTGGCTGCTTTCTCACCACCTATCCTTGTTTTCTCAAAACACAAAAGTGTGCCCCAGCTCACAGGGACAGGGCTACACACATCCTTGGCTGCAGCTGCAGTAGAAGCCATTTTCTTTACCCTGAAAGTTCTAGCAACATTTGGGGTGATTGTATTGCTACTATAGTCAAAGCATTTGAAATATTGCTTTCCACTCAGGCTGCTCACTGCTAGGATACATGTATCCATGCACATTCTGAAGCTGAATATTTTCATGCATATGTACCTAAGGACAAAAGAGTAATGAAAAGAGCAAAATTAACACTAAACAACAGAGGAAGGAAGCCAATGGATTTGTGAAAGTTAGGAATTCATCAAACTGCATTAAACATCACTACCTTTCTGTGCCATCCTGCAACAGATGCATTCCTTATGAAAGTAGCATAAAACATCTGCTTATTACCTTATTCACAACTGAAGCTACTAAAAAAAGAATGCATCCAAACCACAAGATCTGCAGATTTGCTTGGTTTTTTTTAAGAGACACGTTACTTCAAAAAAGGGGTTCCAAGGTGGAAGTGGGAGACATTCCCAACAAATTATTTTATTTAAACACTAGGCTGCCATTAATTCACAAGAAACAAGGACTAATAATCTACCTTCAGACCTCTATAGATAGAGCTGACAGTTAATGTTTTATCAAAACAGAACCTAAACCAGATTCTATTAGTTACGATAGAAGATGGGATGAACATTGAACATCTCTTTGTATTAATTCTTTTATAATTTTCCATAAGCAAAAATTATTCTTCATCTTTTGAATATGTACATACAGGAAGGTGCCTGCTGTTTTACAATTGTAAACCCACAACACAAAATAGAATTTATAGGAATTTGCAAATCAGGAGAATTTCTAATTGCAATAACAATTACTAGTAAACTTTGAACTGAAACAGTTTGTTTAGTCAGGGCAGAGAAGTCAGACATTTAGAATGGAAATTAAAAACGTCTTTAAAATGACATGAGGATGTTGCTTTAATGAGACTCAAGCATGTGTGCCTGAAAGGTTGTTTTAATATTGTTAAGACTTGCATGACTTACTCTGCTATGCAAAATGTTTTTCACAGGTTCATCCCAAACTGTCAGCTCTCAAGGCCTCTAAACTCCTGAATTCCAGAAAGGAGCTCACTAGCCTAAAATTTGCAATCTGTCAGG
>KZ506118.1:302309-313637 GCA_002844005.1 Limosa lapponica baueri
GGTGTTGGTGGACAGCCAGCTTAACATGAGCCAGCAGTGTGCCCAGGTGGCCAAGAAGGCCAACGGCATCCTGGCTTGTATCAGGAATAGCACGGCCAGCAGGAGTAGGGAAGTCATCGTGCCTCTGTACTCAGCACTGGTGAGGCCTCACCTCGAGTACTGTGTTCGGTTGTGGGTCCCTCACTACAGGAAGGACATTGAGCTGCTGGAGTGTGTCCAGAGGAGAGCCACCAAGCTGGTGAGGGGTCTAGAGAACAAGTCATATGAAGAGAGGCTGAGGGAACTGGGTATGTTTAGTTTGGAGAAGAGGAGGCTGAGGGGGGACCTCATTGTCCTTTACAACTACCTGAAAGGAGGTTGTAGAGAGGTGGGTGTTGGCCTGTTCTCTCAAGTGAATAATGACAAGACCAGAGGAAATGGTCCAAAGTTGCGGCAGGGGAGGTTTAGACTAGATATTAGGAAGAATTACTTTACTGAGAGAGCAGTCAGGCACTGGAACGGCCTGCCCAGGGAGGTGGTGGAGTCACCACCCCTGAAGGTATTTAAGAAACGCCTAGACGTGGCACTTCAGGGCATGCTCTAATGCCCGAGATTGTTGGGTTTTGTCTGTCTGTGGGTGGGTGTAGGGGGTGTATGTGGTGGGTTTTTGTTTTGTTTTGTTTTTGTGGTTGGACTTGATGATCTTAAAGGTCCCTTCCAACCATAAATATTCTGTGATTCTGTGAAAGACTTCCTCAGCCCACAGCCGCATAAGTAATGCCAGATTCAGAAGTTCTGACTTGAGACATTTTTCCCCATGTGATCATACAGTGACCTAGACTAAAAAACTGAGGATGGTGAAAAAAAAACCAACGCAAACAACTGGGTTTATGCAGGTATGCACGATTGTTTTGCAGCTATTCCTCAGTCCAGCTGAACATCTGTGTCCCAGGGCAGGGGGCTGCCTATGCTAATGTATTGGCACTGCTGCTGAATGCCTAACTGTTGACTCAGAGTGAAGAGGACAAACTTTTCTGAAAGCTGTATACAAGTACCACTCTCTTTTGGTTGCAGATATGTCCCAGGAAGAGGTTAAAGGAGGGTCACCTCCTTCTGCTTGTTTTACTGAATGCTATCACCTCTTCCAATCTGCCATTTGAACTGCTTGTGTGAGCTCTCACTAGTCCAGTGAAAGCAAAACGCACTAGATTAGTTTACAGTCTTAACAGTGGGCCTCATTTTGACTGAAAAGGGTTAGGAATTTCTTACAAATTCAAATTAGATGGCAGACCCAAAAGGGTAGAAAACTCCAGAGAAATGGCAGTGAGTCGCTGGCACAGTGTGCTGCAAATCTTTTTAGTCAGCATCACTGCAGGACAAAGATGTGTACATTTATTTGTATGTATACATCTCTAATTATACTGTTAAGGAGGGTACAGTTAGACAAGACAGACAAAACTGTTACTGAAGAGGTCTGTCTTTACTTTCTTTTCCATTTCTCCCTCTCTCTTCTTGGATGTGTACTCTTGTCCTCACCCCTGCCCCATCTCTGTGATCCAATCCCTAAAGAGCTGATGTAGCTCTCTAAACTGGCAAAAGGCTTTTTCTTCTTCCTTTTTGGTTGAGCTGGTTTCCTGCTACTTCACTGAGAGGAATCAGCTCCCTGATTTACAGCAATCATAATGTATTAAACAGTACCAGGAAACACTCCAAGGCACTGGAACTGGATTGTTTATGCTGTCTACAGTAAATAGTTATAATGACCCCGGTATGGTTTTGGCCCAGGTTAACTACCTCTCTTCCAACAATTCCTAGGAACAGCTGCAAAATCATCATGGACCAGAAACCATTCCCCAAGGGTAGCTTGTATATGGCCACCAAGCACTGGAAGGTTGAAGAGTGTGATGGATGGGGAGGATACTGTTCCTTGCCAGCTGGTCTCAGTGCCAGAGTATGGCCGAGGGCAAATATCTTTTACTAGAACACATATAGCCCAAGGGGCAGAGGTGCCTGAGTGGGCACAAGAGGAGGGAAGGAGCGAGCAGATGAGAATGAGAAACAAGTAAAAAAGCTGTTGAAGCGGAAACAAGAGTTCCTCTCAGTGGCAGTAAGCTGTTACACAGGCTCAGCCTGTCTCATATAACTGCATCCCTGTAGATTTACAGTTTTGCTTCTTAACTAATAGTAGTACCAGTTGCTGCTGACTGCAACAAACACACCACTCAGCTGCAGAGCTAGCATGGAGGCAGCTACTGCGTGAAGGTGAAAAAGCTGCTTTTATCTCCTCCCTTCCAAGGATGTGGCATTGTGTTGTCACAAAGTGACCCCTGGTTTGACATTAGGGACACAATAGACATGTAAACTGTGGTTAAATGCTATGTAAATGGCCATAAAAAGTGTTGAAAGTTTAAAGCATCTCTAGTCTCCCCTGAAACAGGGAATAGGCAACTGCATAGGGATGCAGCACCCATTAGGAGGACCGGGCCATGTGTTAGCCATTTAAGCATTTTCAGTTGTGCCAATTGTGGTTTCACAAGCAGTTAGATGCATAATGCAGATTTTTTTTAAAAAAAAAAAAAAAAAAGAAAACAAGAAAGCAAAGGAATTTGCCACAGTACCCGCCATTAACCAGACACTCAGCCTACTTGATGTATTAATGGAGTTGAATGGCTTAAGTTTATAACTGGAGGAATTCAAAGGTGAATCCTGTCAGAATCCTAAGACCTTTCCTGCGTCCATTCCCTCGCTTTTAGAATTAGAGGCAGAAAACAAGGGAGACTGCTGTCTGTTAATTGGATGAGGGCCAAAAAAACCAATATTGATTTCTGGAAAAGGGCTTTTTTTTCCCTAGATGTTGCCTTTACCTTCAATTAGCTCAGTGATATAGTACATGGTCTCTTCTCTCTCTCTCCTCAAAAAGGTTTCATGAGCCCAGCTGGTGGTGAAAGGGTTTAAAGTGGAGGAGTCTTAAACAAGAGTGCTGTCAGATATATTATTTTATGCTTGTCTTTGGCTGGTAGATGATACAAGAAAAGATTGTGTCCTGTCTTTCTGTTATGATACATTTATCCTCATCATCCTTCTCTGGGTGAATCATGATCCCACAGGTTATAACCATACTGCTAAATAAATAAATAACTTTCAGAGTCCAAACCCTTGTTCTGACGCTAAGTGGCATCAAATGCCGCACGTCACACTGCTTAGGAGCAGGCCTCGGTAGAACAGATCCCTCTGGGAAACTTGGCAAGATCTGTCTTGTTTTGTGCTGAGCAGGGTGCAGCCTAACAGATGCACAGCGGGGTAAACTGCTTGAACTCACTTCTTGGCCCTCTTTTACTTAGCGGTGCAGATGCAGTCAGAGCAAACATGACAGAACATCTGGAAAGAAAAGACAGGGTCAAGGAAACTTAACAAGATGAGAACTTTCCATGGCAGCTTCTCAGCTAATTGCTCAAGGAAACATTATCCAAAGTTGCATTCTCTTGTCCAGGCTTTCAGTACTGCAATTCTGTTTGACGTTTAGGATTAGCTCAGGACATCCTGGTAGGGAAATTACCTCACAAGGACCTTGGCTTAAGCATTCTAGAATGGAAGTTTAAAATAAATCCAGCTAAATAAATAACAAGCATCTAAACTGGGATGTTTGCATCAGTTATTCAATAAAACAACAAAACCAGATATTTCTAAAGGACAATTATTTGAATTACTTCCTTCTGAGCACTCCACTCTCCATACACTCTGCTGATAATTATGTAGATAAAATCTTGCCTAAAGCTGCCCTTTACTTGATTGTTTTATACAGTAACACATCTTTAATTGTTCTTTAATTGTTAACGTTTCCCTCCTCGTCTTTCTCACTTGAGGCCTGTGGTCATTCAGTGGAAGATAAAGGAAAAATAACACAGAAAAAAGTCAATCACGCATTAACAGGTTAGAATCTTGGTTTTTTTTTTGGTCCCATCATGAACTGTGAGATCAAAGCTTGGATGATTTATGTCGTCCCCAAAAGTCATGAGGAAGAAGTAGAAGCCAAGAGCTGATCTGCACCAGTGACACAAAGGTGCTCTACACCTGTCATAACTAGCTGTTCCAAATGAAGATCCATCTGCTTTGCATCAGTGGTGTGCTGAGAAGCAGCTGGATGATCTCCGTAGATCTGCCCCTAATTATCCATAAAGGGCCTATTTCCTCTTTACACAGTTATACTATATGAAGTTCAGTTGGCACAATTCCTTCCTGTCCTGAGCACCTTTGAAGTGCTGTCAGTATTGCTCATTCTCATCTGCTATCATTATTGTTTTTCTTTTCCCTGTACTTTCACCACTGTTGTTCTTTACCTCCCTTCCTCCACCTCTATCTTTCTCTTTCCTGGGGAAGGTCTCAATTATTTCCTCTTCTCCCCGTCTGATTGCATACCAGTTCCCCAATGGTAGCAACCAAACATCTATTTACTTTTATCCAGTGGGGAGACCTGTGGTTTTTACCACTTCTACTGCTTCTGTCTGTGTCTTTTTCAAGGGTATGAAGTATAGTCATCTAAGTCTGTACTATACCCAGCTATGCCAAATCTATGAAAGTTGCGCCTCAACCTTCAGTACAAATTGGATCAGATCTGAAGAGTTCAGTGCTTTTCCACAGATTTCCATGAGCTTCAGTAAGCAGAATATAACATATTGTCTGAGAGGGGACCCACCCAAAGAAAAGGTCACGGTGATGAACAACTTTGGTAACAAAATTTAACAGGGAGTTAATAAAGGTAAATGAAAAAGAGAGAAGAAAAGAAAAACAGACTTAGGTCTTTCTGACCTGACATGAGTAACTCCAAGCCCAAACTTGACTAGCTCTCATATATCCGCATGAAGCCAAAAATATTCCTTGTGAGGTCTGGGTTGTTTTCTCAGATAGCCACAGAACTAACTGACCTTTTTGGTGTTCTGTCCATGTGGCTCAGGTGTGCTTCCGGTTTGTTTTTCTACAGCTTTAATATTCTTCCAGTGAGGCACTCCAGGAAAAAACAGTCAATATGAAAAACAGAGTCAAGGAGAATCTAGTCCTTCACAACTATTTTGTATTTTGCTACTTGATTCTGTCTTATATGAGATGACAATCCTACACACCAGTTCCAGAAGCAGGTGAGTGGCACCAGCAGCATAGTGAGATAGTCCCTGACTTATGTCAGCTATGCAGCTTCCATGTACCTCTGTGTCAGGAGGTTGTGTGCCCTATTGCAGTCACTCATGTTGTTAAAATTACTCACATGGATTAATTGGACACTCATGTTCATGGTATTTTATTAAAGAATAAATTCTTTTTTTAAATAGGATTTCTGTCCAGGCGATTTACAAGTTCCAAAATATTGGAACTTATCTATATGATTTATCTATAAATAATATTTAAAGTATCACAAGGAATTCAAATTTTACCAGGGAAAAAAATTTCAACGCTATGCCTCAACCAATCTCAAGTTTATGAAGGACTCCCTTTTTTTACAGTAGAATTCTTTTCCCCCTTCTCAGTCCCTGACAAAATGTAATCTTGATCTTCATCAAAAACAGAAAGAGAAAAAAATGATCAAAGTATCAGTGTTATTACTTCCTGATGTCAGCTTTTAATATACTAGTTTTCTTGTCTCTTCATAGCATACTGCCAGATCTTTTGCTTGACTTGAGATTACAAGCCTTCCTCAGTGTTATTAGAGGATCAAATTTTGTCTGCAAACTCTGTGCCAAGGAGTAGGCAATAAACTGAGAAAATTCTCTCTCCACAGATCTTTAAGATACATTCTTTAAGACACTGAAATAAAATTAGACTGAATTAGAGCTTTATATTACTGCAAGTTAAACTTAATTTGTCTAATGTCTAGCAACCCTAAGTAGTGCTTTTATTACAAATCATTGACATATTAATTTCCAAATAATAGCTGTTTTGAAAGCCATATACCTGAAAAGTGGGATGACTTTACCCAGAGGAAAGGCGATGCACAGATGACGTTCTGTTCTGAAGAAACTGTGGAGCATCTGGCAAATCCTTTTACTGCAGCCCTAACTAGCTATGAGAGCCATCTTCACGTCTATGTAGATTCCTACTACTGATCCACAGCTATCCTGACCTACCCATTTCAATGTTAGCATTACTGGTCTGGATAGCTCTGTACTTCAGTTCACATAAAGATCACGTAGGAATCATGTTCCTACTTATTCTCCATTCAGATGCATGATTTAGGCACTAAAAGTGGCAACAGCAATTACCTTGGGGTGAGGAACCCGCCAGTAGCAGAGTTATCTTGCAGAAGTCAAATATTCATGTACCATGACCAGGATCATGGCTTCACCAGCGCAATCCCTGTGCTGCCACAGGACAAAGGAGATGTGATTAAACTAAAAACATACTGGTATGATGCAAATATAATGAAAGAATGCACATTTTGCTGCTATTTTATGGAGAAAGTTCTGGCTTTGCTAGTTATATTGTTAATAAATAATCAGAAATTATGGACTTCTTCCCAGATTTATCTACAAACAGATGATCTCATCACCCATAAGAATGAGGTACTAACCTTACGACAAAAACTAGGTAAGTTTGCTGATTACACAGATGTGAGAGGCATCACAACTATAAAAAAAAGTGTTTTCCATGAAGACATTAATGATCTGGGGGACCACTGCAATAGTAATGGAAAGAAACATCAAATGGTATGAAAGTTCCTGCATCTTGGGATGAACAAGAACTTCTACCAATAAACCGGGCTATTACGTTAGGAGAGTTTATTTAGCCAGCAGTGAAAAGAACAAATAAGGACGCAACTGAAACATCTTTTCCAGAACAGATAGATTGTTCAAGATGATGGCAAAGCTTTATCTGTAGGATTCTGCACAATACTGGTAATCCCTCTAGTATGAAAGGTGAATTCAAACTGAATAATGAAAAGAGTTGCAAAGATGATCGTGGGAAAGGAGAGTTATTTTATTAGGGGAACTTTGACTTGCTTTTTGCCTTTGCAAAATACAGGCTGGAAGGCAATACATTTGCTTTCTATTAATACACGACAGGGTGAACTTCTAGACGAAATCAGAATGAGTTTTCTGAACATTAGAGGAATTAGATACTGGAGCTGCATCTCAGGAAGAATTATATAAGCACAATAAAACCATCTTCGTATAAGATAAAGTTTAATCAACTCATGAAAAGTATTACACAGCATAATAGCACACAGCAAGAGAATAATGGGATTCATTCCACTGAAATTGTGAACTCTAAACCAAAGCTAATCTCTGAGCTCGTGTGTCATAGCACATAATCAGAGAATCTCCTTGGATCCTCCAAAGAAGGTATATAAACTACAAGATAGGCAATTAATGTGAACTTAAGAGTCTGATCTTGAAAGCCTAGACTCCTTGACATCAATAAGGACTGATGCACATTTATTTGCACAATTAGCAAAGAATTAACAAGAGTGTTTACATACTGGCAAACTTAATATATTCTGTGTTATTTTAAGTCTTATTGTGATACTATAACACTTAAAGTGATTTTAAGTGGGAATGGAGAAAGTTGATTCGTAGATGCCCTTTCTGACAAGACTGATTTGGATAAGGTTCCTCTCAACCAGCTCAAGATACCTAATACTTAGATTGACCTCCCTGACAATTCATTAGAGGAAAACCTTATGAGAACAATTAATCACATCCTAAAATAAACATATAAGATAGATCATATGGATCATTTTAAAGGTGCTTATTTCCCACATCTACTGAAAAAAAAAAAAAGTTCATGATGACTAGTCCACGGTTGTACATCCATTGCCAGTGAAACAAATTCCATCACTTTCAGTTTTCCATCAGTTTTTGTTAAGAGCTGAATTAGGATCTTTCCTTCTGTATGTTCTTGCCATGGGCTTTCACATAACTCTTATCTTTAATTTATTCTTCAGAGAATGCCAAAAGTTGTGACTGAATGTGATTTAGTGATGTTTCAAAGGACGAGCCATTTACACAGATCTGGATAGCACTTGAAGCTGAATAAGCTTGCAAAATTGCAGTTGCTAGTAATGCTGATCATTCACATTATTTTCTGTGTTTACAGAGACTTTTCAAGCCCCATTTACCCCCAAGGTTAAGTATTATAAATGTATTATTAGGATTTTTTCACCTTGGAGACTTCTAAGAATAGCAGCTGGTTGCCAAAGTAGAAGGAGAACCATTCTCTTCTGGTACATTTATATCTAACAGTTGCTATTCCTCCATTCATGTTTACATTTCAAATGACAGATCAGATTTTAAGTGCAGGAAATAACTTTCCATGCCTGACTGTATCCTCTCTCCACAGCAGGAACAGCAGCAGACTCTAACCAGGACTTGGCTACTTTCACAGGCTTCGTGTCACTCCTAATTACACTGCTTATCCAACTAGAAACTCAGGCAAAAACAATGTAAGAGAAAGGAAAGACAGGAAAAGACAGCTCTCAAAGCAAATAGCGTCCAGTTCCTTTCTTGTTTCAGACTTCCAGAGGTGTTTTTCCTACAGTCTTTACACAAGCAGATACTGCCTTGGTCTCCGCTTCTTAGCAGAAGTCATTCATTGACCTTATTTGCTTCATATGTTGACAGTGTTACCACACAGACCAAAGCACTGGTCCAACCCAGGCTCTGTCCCTCTGAAGCAATTCAAACAACTCTGAAAAACAAATTCTGCTGGAAGAAAAGCATGTGAACAAGCTTATCAAGTATTGCAAATCCTGTACAATTAAACCAGTGTTCTTAAAAAATGGCATTATGTTTGTCTTTTCCTGACTTCCTTTTTCTGATGCAGCATGTTGACTCATTGGAGTGGGTTTCACTACACTGTGTACAGCACACTTCAATGAGACCAAGGGGTCATATCTGTTTTTCCTGAGGGACTACACAGTTCACATGTCCATTAAAACCACTGTGCCAAAGGAATTTCATATTGAGGACCTCAAATGGTACTGCGAGAATATTCTCATTTACTAGGCTGTACCTAACATACAAGGAAAAATAAAATAAACAGTCTCCTCAGTCTTTTCTCTCTCCCTTCTGTCTTCCTTTTTCTCATACACATAAACACAGGCAAGTAGATGTATAATGTTGGTTTTTAGCATGACTCAAGATATATATATTTAACAGTGCTCTCAAATAGGTAAGGAAAATGTTGATTTTTCACCTTTCGAGCTAAAATTACTTAAAATTCAGACCTTTACATGCCTAAAGTCTATTTTCCCTATAAAGATAGAAACTATCCAACCATAGTTGTACTTCGTCTGCTAGATGGCATTACAGTGTTTAAAAACAGACTGCTGATAGTTTGTAGGTTCCAAGCTCTTTCCTGTATTCTAGTAACATGTACAATTTCCTCCCTGTCACTAGATGCTCAGGGGAAAGGATCTCAGATTTTCTAACACCAATATCTGAGGATGCCAAAGGATACAAAATCCATATATGGAACACTGAAAACCTTTTAGAGGTAGCATCATCCACATTTGTACCTTTAGCACTGGAGGTGAGCTAATAGATATGCATGTCACTGTGTTCAGTAGGTATTTGGAAGGTCAGCAGCTGCTTGGCTTTAAGGAGTTCTTCCACAGTTTTTAGAAGGTTTTCCTTCCTTTTTCTTTCCCTTTCACTTTTCCTTGGTCTTGGTCTGTTAAAGCCAGACTCAAATTGGGGCAATATTTTGACATTGTCCACATTTTCTGAAAACACATAGGACTATTTCTTTTTAAGTACTTTTCTTACCTAGACTGCTGTCTAGACTATTTTTACATTTTTATGTACTTGTATGGTAGTGGGGACTTTATTTTGGTTAACTTCTTCTAACTATATGAAGAATACTTTTCAATAACAACACTCTGTTTCTCTCCGTGAAGAGACATATTCATGCTTAGAGAATTCTGAATCATGATTTTGCTTTAGTACTGCTACTACAGGATCAGATTTACCTGATTTACCTGACAGGAAGAATGGCAGTAGCCATACTTCTGCTGGTAGCAGTATGCAGCAGTGAAACTTGTGGCAGATGCGATGTCAGGAGCCTCTGACAGAGACATGACTTTTATCACTGCTGTTAATGCATTAACATGGAGACTCCACACTGGAGTTTAGGGTGTGCTGTAGAAATACACAGCAATAGCCTTGATATCCCCTGAAGCATCCATAGTCCAAATACCTGATTTTTCAATAATCAGATAATTTAGTTTCTGACAAACTGTGAAATAAATTCCCTGCCGTTGAGTCATTAGCAACCAAAGCAAGCTTGAGCTCCTCAGGAGACAAATAAGGTAAGCGTGAAAAGCATGTGGGAAATATGTTAATATCATGAAAACAAGGCACTCACCGCATAGGGAATTTATTTTCTAAGTAATTTGTTTCCATTAATTTATTTTCAAAACAATTTCCAAGCTAATCTGGTTGCAGTACTTTGAATGTAGGTCAGTGGTCCAGCTCACCTTTCAGAACTCTTTATGCTTAGTACCATTCTGCCATTCACAACTGTCTGTTCCAAAGGATGCCAATCATTTTACCTCCAACACAATCCACACAGATTCAGTGTATCTTTGAACATTTGCTCCTAAAATGAGTCAGCTGAAAGTAATGAATGTCCTGTGGCCACAGGAAGAAAGATCTGCATTGTATTAAGGAATGTTAGTCATTTCTTGAACTAACCTTGTCTTGGTAAACTTCACTCTGAATCTTTGTCAAAATCCAACCTTCATAAATATTTGGATAGCTAGGATGCTACTATTAAATTCAGACAAGGTGTCTAGTTACAAGCATTACAAGCACTAATAACTTATGTTCTCAAGCATTTCTAATACTGCTAAGCTGTTCAAAAGACATGCCACAAAAGTTGTTTCAAATTGTTTTATAAAGCTAATCTACTCTTCAGCATCACAGGCAAAGTCTGCATTACACTTGCATTTTAAACTGTTTATATTTGATTGTAGTCCATTATCTCTAAATGAGGTGAGTTCCTCCAGGGTCATGATCTGTTTCTTGTTATTAGTTGGCGTGTTCTACTGTGTATACAAGATAAAGTGTATTTGATATTCTGTCTTTTTGTTTAAATTTACTGAGGTTGAAAGATAACTGAAAGTGATTTTTCTTCCACTCCAAGGGCTATCACATCAAATATTTTGAGAAATTATTAAGATTCCTTAATGTTTTCTTTATGTAGTATTCTCATCTCAAGGAATACAGATTTTGGATGCCACAGATTTTTGGATTCCTACTGATTCAATGTTTAGCATTTAGAATGCCTGCAGATACAGGCTCTAAGAACAGATGTGCAAAAAAAGATTTATTTTTTTATCTACTGCAGAGACCCATCATCTCT
>KZ506118.1:315457-330498 GCA_002844005.1 Limosa lapponica baueri
CCAGTTGGAGTGGTTTTCATTTTGGAGGTGCAACTCACCACATTGATACCCTTCACTTCAGGATTTCACTGGAGATTTTCTTTCTGCTTCCATCTCACATCTGTTAAGAAACATCTTTCAGAGGAACGCCAGAGAAACAGATATCTGTTGAATTTTTAACCTTAGTTCCTTTCTGGCAAATTTCTTCCTAACTTCCTTGGGAAACACAATATCCTCACGGATGAACTCCCTGTTCACAAAATGCACTTCAATAAATTATGTGGCCTGATGACCTAATGGCTTATTTGGGAGACAGGGAAAACTTAACAAGACCCATAAATGACGGACTTACTTAAAAAAAGCAATTGGGTCAGGATGTATAGATAACCTATTGCATGGAACTGGACATTCTTAACACTTAAGAACTGGGCAGTTGGCTTCCAATATACTAGCTATGTGGCTTTTCCTACTGCCAGAACTATCAGCTGCCACCAGTGGAGGGAGAGGTGTGTCTCAAATCCCAATTCTGCTGTCATTTATATCCATTTTACATAGTATAATTTCTCTGGCTTCTATGTTAATGGCAGAATAAACGAGGATGGAATAAATTCCAAAACCCAACTTTTACTGAATCTGCAAAAAATACCATGAAAATTCTATGTTGTTTAGTTATAAGGAAATTAATCATTTCTACCATGTAAAGCCTTACAGACCTTTTTTTTTTTTTTCAGAAGAAAGTGGGGCTTGTAAAGACATTAGTCTTTTTCCAGTGTACACCTTCACAAATAAATGGTCATTAATTTTTAGGGGATTTGCTACCCCTTAAATGAAGCTGAAACATGAATTTATGTACCTACTTTTACACACAATTTAACATACAAAAATACCCACCCCAAAGAATAGCCTTCATATCAAACTGTAACAATCCCTATTTTAAAATAGAACTGAAATACAAAGAAATTAAACATGGGAATATCATGCTTCAAGTTTAGGAACATAAATAAAAGAAACAAAGTAAATCAGAAGTAGTCAGTCCAAGCTGCTCAACTGAGAGAGCAGAAATGGGCAATTCCAGAGTGCAATTCAATTAACCTATTTTGAGCTACATTAGGAGAAATAAACCCAGTGCTAAGAGCTAAGAACATAGCTAAAATTAGTTCGGAACCAGAGTTCTTTGCTCTCCATCTGGAAAATTAGACTATCTCTCATGCTATTCCCTGTTGTTGTCAGGATACAGGTGGAGATCAATGGAGATAGTCTAAAAGTATACCTACCCATAGCAAATTCAGATTATAGGGAAGGGAACATTTCCCTCCCATAGTGACTTTGCTTTTCTACTTACCCTGCTTAGGCTTGTAGATATAATAAAAGGGCCAAACAGTTTTCTTACTTTTTTTTTTTTTTTATTTTGGGGAAATGATGATCCTTTTCTTTTAATGGAAGCTAAAATGACCCCACAGTATTTTTGCCTTTTCGGAATTGAGGCCTCTGGTTAAAATTGCCCCTGCTTCCAAGAGGAGCAAGCAATCATTTCAAAGTAAGCTGCCAACATACAAGTATCAGCTAGTGCAAATGAATCTCATGACTCTTCTGACACAGCAGCACGTGTTCCAGCGTTCTACAAAATTTAACTAAAGGCTACAGAAATGGCATGAAAAATTGTTGAAAGAGAAGTTTTCAAAAAAGTATTTTGCCATCAAAAAGGACACAAATATTTATAAAGAAATTAAAGGTGGCGTATCATTTTAATTTACTCAGCTAGTTTTGGCAGCTGAATTGTGAGAACAGCACTTCAGACAGATGTTCAGCAGGGGTTTCCAGCTGCTAGCAGAAATGATGTCAGAGCATTGCATAATTGCCTGTGTTTGTAAATGGTTGGAATAAACAGTCACATCTTTAGGTCAGTTATTAGTATCCAAATTCCTTCCAAAGCTTCTGTGTTATGAACTGAACAGCACTGTGTATCTTAAAGCTCATCTCAGTGACCTTATAAGCATGTGGGTTCTGGATATCTGTTTTATTTAGAACAGCTTGTTTTAACAGTGTGTATAGTGGGAGACTGTACAGGTAGCAAATTAACCTATTACATTTGTCTATCTATGATACACAAAAATTACCTTCTTAGGGTCTGATCCTGAAACTCTCACACCAGCCAAAGGTGGAGCTGTAGAATCTGACTTACGGATCTGTTTCTGCACAAAGTTTTGTCGTTCAGAAGCTGCTTCCTAAGATAATTTCCAAAGACCAGAACGGGTGAGCCATTTAACTATGCCATGTTCTCCCATACCCTCTGTCCTTCTTGAAATTTAAAGCCGGAAAGCCAAATTGTAGTCTGTGGACAGCATCCCCTACACCTTATATCTCTTCCATAACCCTCCAAAAACTTCTTTATTTCTCCATAATCTTAGAGAATACCGTTAGATGTGAACACATACGAGAATTGGACAGCTCATCTGCTTTTGAATTGGCCACTAAACGCATGCCATATTTTATAAATTACAAAGCAAATATGTATTATAAAGGAAATGTGTTGACTGGAATGAGGAACCAATAGTACGTGCATTTGATGAGATAACCCCTGGTTTTGATATAGTGAGAGTGGCAAACCCCGTTCTAGCCAGGTGGCTCATTCACATTGCTGTGAGTCTAAAAGTAAGGAATCAGAAGACAATACCCACCGCCCCAGCCAGAATTTTCATGCTGTGAAAGGAACTCATCTATTTCAGATTATTTGAAAGTCAATGGGAAATTGCTGACTCTACTGGCAGAGCACTTAGCTCTCTTAAGAAGTGCAAAGACATTTTTGTTTACTGACCCTCCCTAATCTTCCCACATGGAAACTTATAGAACAAAAGGGCATTGTGAAGGCAAAGATCAGGAGGCTGCATTAATTCATGTGCTTTTTTCCACTTGTAGCTCAATCACCAGCCTTCGTGTAGATGTTACACTACGCATGAGAAGGGATTATTTCATCATGGGTTTTAAACCTATCTGCACTGAACTGTAAGTCAGAACAGGTTATTGTAGGAGAAACAGAATGATATATCATATTTGCAGGCTGGTAGCAAATAGAAAAAACAAAATAAGAAAAAAAGGGACAAGGTGGAAAAAGTTTATCTGATCAAATATTCAGAAATAATAATTTCATCATAAAAATGTTAATACATATGTATGTATTTGTATGCATATTATAGTAATCACTAAACTTGACTGAATTTTGCACTGCAGAAGGCATTAATTTCTGAGAATTGAAAGATAAAAGACAAAGGAAATGTTTCTAGTTGCTCACTCCCCTAAATAAAATTCCCTTTCCTAGCAATTAATGGTCACTGATGAAAGTCTAGATCAAAACTAAAAAGTTGGTCTATTCTATTATACCTTGATTAAATGACACTTAGACATATTTTTCCAATATTACATAGACCCTAATAGGCACAGCAGGCTTTCTGGTATATAGTTCACAACACTCTCAAGGACTCTCTGCCTGCCAGGTCTGAGAGCAATTCTAAAAGGGATTGGTTCCTGTTAGATGTTTATCCGTAGCATATCCATGAACTGAATTCATTGCAACAAAAGGGAAATGATAACCTATCATCATTCTTCCAGGCCATGGTACCGGGGCAGAGACCTCTCCCGTGACTTCTTGTCCTCAGATCAGCTTACTGAATCAATCATTCTTTGAAGACAATGAGGGAGCTTTCTCTGAGGAAGAAGCCACAAACCTCAAACAAGTTGCTGGGTGGATCATGGGAAACAAGTTGTGAAGTTATATTTCTCTCTACCTACATTTCAACTGTAGTTTCTTTGTTGACAAGTTTAAAAAGTTTTACAATACATATTGATAAGTATGGGTCAAATGTTAGATGATAAAGGAAACATGGAGAAAAGAGAGGAAAGACTTGCTAAAATTGAAAGCTGCTAATATCCTTTCTTGATAAGGATTTCAAGCTATTTTGGGAATAGTTCTTGATATTCTACTCCTTCAAAATACAGCAGGATGAGTCTTCAAGGGCAACATTAATTTCAAATTGAGACTTCACCATGTACATCATGTCTCCTCTGAACTAATGAAATCACCCATTTTTCCTAGAGGTTTTCAAACGTATAGATCTGAATTATAGCTCATTTTGAATTTCATTTACTGCATATATAAAAGAACCAACTTCAAAACTATTTTAATCCATGACAGAAAATGATGACTTTTATTGTCATAGAGAGCCATGAAAAAGGGCAGGCAAATTTGTCCTCACTTGAGATAAATGTTGTCTTAATGCACAGAATGCCCATTCCCATCCATGTTTACTTATAAAAAATTTCTAACATTTTGGTTTGCACCTGCACCTAATTAAATCAGGTCCATTAGCTTCAGTGTTGCAGGACCAGATACTTATTGGAGATGACCAAAGAAGTGGATACTGAAGTCAGACGTTTTCTGAAAGGTAGGCAACTGCAGTTCTATTATAAAGGTCTCCGTAACTACCCATATAGGGGACAGCAATAAATGGGGCAGATCACCTGGAATAAGTTAGAGATGCCTGAAAAATGAGGTAAAGCAGCATTTGATTGCAGAGGTGAAAAGTAGACCCAGACTCATGCCTTCTTCAAGGTCTATAAAAGGGCTACTACTTAGGTTACTATGCCAGTGAGAAGATTGAAAAAAGAGTGGACCCCTTAAGGGATTCAGGGCCTCTTATGGAAATCCCTTTTTCCTGCTTCTTACTTTACCTATTAAAGCCTATTAAATCCTGTTTTTCCATTATTGTTTTCAATGCGCTAAAAATAGGGATATAAATGGCTCCATAATTTCTGACATAAATATTTGGTCTGAAATTTCCTGATTTACCTAAATAGCATTAACTACCATACTCCTATAATAGATCTCTGCTACTGGGTGAGAGTATTTATATTAAAGATGAGCTAATACGCTGTACAAATAAGTTCACTGGCTGCCAAATATTTCAAACTTCCTTTGAATACATATTCCTGAGCTATGTTATAAATTGTTTACTGTACGTTATATATTACCATGAGGACATGCTAATTACCCCTCTGCCTAAGAAATTATTGGTGTGCTTCAACCACCCTGATACCCTGGCAATAATATTGTTGGGGGAAGAAAGCACAAAAGTTTCAGATAATAGCCCAGGACCTAGCAATTCATCAGTTAGGCTTTCAGCTTCTTCACATGCATCCAGTGTGACATCAGATCATCATTTAGGCACATATTCTCACTGACGTTTGGGCATTTAATTTCCTGTGACTGGAACGGAAAAGCCACATCCAAAGAAAAAGTTAGGTACTAGATCTCACAGCTGAATGCGTGGTGCCAAGTGCTTGCCCTGCCTAGGAAAAGGTTAGGCTCTTGGGCTGGGTTTCACAAAAAAACTTTGTTCTAAATTGACCAGTTGAAAACACCAAAGTAGATATGTATCAGAAATCTCTTTCTCCCGGACATAGAGTCATCACTGAACTAGTATAGACATCACCATGAAGCTGGGCTTCACAACCTCAAAACACTTCCTTGTGCTTAGATTCTGTATTCCTCCTTTTAGGTGTGAGAGAATAGTTGGCTTTTTGTTGAAAGAATGGCACACTTCTGTATGAAACTTTGGTGCCTGAGGTATTCATCAGGAAGAAGGAAATGGAGGTACATTTCCCCTCCCCTATCTTGGAGAACAAACAACTCATATCTCCTTCTCTTGCTTCCAAATGTTTTAGCATACCAGAATGCATACAGAATAATTTGAATGGAAGATCCCCAGGTGTACAGGAAGTGTACACTTGGGGTGTTCTTGAGAAACCAAGAACACCAGTTTCCTGGGTGTGTAAGGAGAGTAAGCAAACTGGATGTTACTAGGAGTTATTTTCATCTAACTTAAGACATTTATGGCGTAGACAACTACAGCAGAGCCTGCCACCTTAAGCTTCTTTAAAGACAACAAGAGATATACACAGGTGTGATTCACCTGGCCTGTGTTTGGCAGCACTGTAGATATCCGCATTTGCTCCCGTGCATCCCATCCATGTTGTCCTTCTCTGTAGCCAAAGGTGCAGGCTAAACATCAAAATAAGGTCTCTTATGATGTTATCCCTGGGTGTTTTTAAAAATACCTCTTTGATATATTGTGTAGGAGTTTAAATGGTACAGCAAATATTTTATCATTAATATTTTCATTAGTTTTCTACATCCAGCGCATTCTGATACTGAAGCAGTCACCAAGAAGGAAGGTGAAACATAACCTAGTACAAAATTATGGGTGTAGGCAACCTAATGACAACATAATAAACATCTTTTAGGACAAAATATTTACAAAGACTCTGATAAACAGATCTTTGCTAAAGCTGACACAGTTGTGTAAATCTTTTCTTTTATGAGATGATGGTCAAAATTGCAGGTCCAGCAGAATAACTGCAAGTAGCATGTACCTGACAGTTTTATATATTTGAGGCAGAACAGAATAATGCAGATATTTTTTTTAAACATGAAATATATATGTGTAAGTATATGGTATTGCATATTGGCAAGTTAATTTGAGTTTCTTACCTTTCTCTGGGTGAATAATTTCTTGAAGAAATACTCAGAAAAATGCTTTAAAGAGCTTTTAGTCTTGGCCAATGTAATGCAAGTAGTATGATTAAAATAATACATAAAACCTACATGTTATATATAGCATAATTATAAAACAGTGTTAAACTAACTACATGGAATACTTCATCTATATTTTTACCCATGGAAAATACGTTGACTAAAACCTAATATTTCCAGAGAATTAAACTTTGTAAAACAGGAATTATTTTGCTTGAGGGTAAAGCTGCAAGAAAGGATTCCCTGCAGAAGTGATACAATTCAAAATCCTTTCCTTCTCCAAGAATCAGGAAAGCTTTTCATATTAATCCCCCAAAATGAAAAACAGAGAAAGAACAAACCTGCCTGAGCAGGTTGTGGTGTTGTGACAGGATCTCCAGGAAACTTTCAAGGTATTTGCTTTTCTTGATGATTTTGTGTTTCAGGCATTTCAATAATTGGGCAGCAGTACAAAATTCTAAGTTACATATTTACCTTAGATCAGCTATTGTGTTGGGATTTTTTCTCTGTGACATTATATCAACATTTGTTCTCTACTAATTCCATGTTACTTTAGACACCTTTTTACCTAGTATAAATGATTACATGTAAAGGCAAGCTTCTTTTATATATATGAAAGAGAATAGCTTCCTTTTGAAAAGTACTTGTGGAAACACATATAAGATAACTATTGTCTTGTCTATAATAATAACTTTCCTAAGAAATGTTGACTTGTTCATGATGATTTACTCAGTAGTATTTAACTGTGATAATAACTCAGGTAGTTCTGGCTTGCACGTCTGTAAACAGGACATTTAAAATTGAACACATCTGCTTAAAGTTCTTTCTTCATCCTATTGAAGCGACATTTTCACATGTGCTGTCATTTTCTTTTGATGTGATGTTAGATGTTGGTGTGCTTGCCCAGCCATGTCTTAATTACTTTAAACAACAAGTTGTGTTTTGAGTCTTAGTAAAGTCTTGACCTTGGAGTGCAGCTGGATGTTCTACTAAGTGGAAACGTGGGAAATCGTGGAACAATATTGTAGAGCTGAAGAAGCGTGGGTGTTCAAGAAGAATGCAGGTGTTTCCTTTTGGTGGTCCAATTTTCCACATAAGAAACTGAAGTCCACCCAACAAAAAAAAACTCCTCACACATCTCTCTCACTCCATGGCTCCACACAAAATCTAACACTCAAAAAGCAAAACATGAAAATTAAAAAAATCAAAACAAAACAAAACATAAGGAGGTATTATCACATGCCACCAGAGGCCGGAGAATTAGAAAACCAATTGTGTCTCTCATTAAACTGCAACTGCCCTTTCATGTCCAGGCTTTGAAAGAGGTAGATTATTGCACTTTTTCTACAATAGTTCAAGCAAGGAAACAAATCAGGTAGGCGTCGAGCTTCAGGTATAAAATTAGAATAGAAAACTGAACTACTTCAGGCAGTCTTTTTGGTACTGTTAAGGAGTGAATAGCCTGAAGGAATGGAATGACAAACTACTTTATTTTTTAGCACTCAAACTCATCCTTCATTTTCTGCATCTGCTTTCTTCCCGTGCCAATTTTCCTGCATTTCATTGCTATAATTAGGTTGGTGCACAGCAAAGTTGCCAAGATGAGACTCTAGTAGATAGACATCTTCAAGACAGCAAAAAGTAAAGAGGGGGCATAATTTCATACCATCTTCTGCTAATGTGCTATTGGGAAAGACATTTGTCACATTTCCTGTGTAGCCGTACACATGGTGAATGAATATATCATATAGTAACACTAGTAATATCAGGCTTTACAGACAATAATCATTACTTTCTTTGTAAGATTATTTTAAGAAATATTACCTAGTAAGAATATTTTCCAGTAATAATACCGCAAAGCCAATACCAGGATGTACAGCTAGGGAGGATGGCGATTATAAGACAAGGGTGTAGGAGCACCTCGAGTATTTATTTCAGAAGGGATTGAACTTCCAATATAAACTATTAGCACCTATGAATAACTTAATCAAATAAGTACATGATTCTGTCCGCCAACCATACACATGTTCATAGTAATGTCAAGTATCCTTGAACAGATCTGCAATCAAAACCAAGAAAAAAAAAGAATAGAGAAAGCCTCCTCCATGCCAGGAGAACATGTATCAGGTCAAATCCTCCGTATATTCATAGATTACTAATATATATCTCAGTTTTAGGTTATCTTTTTATGAATCAACAAAGGAAAGTGCAAAGTCCTACACCTTGAGAGGAATAATAATGGGAGTAACTCATGCACCGATACAGGCAGGGGGCTGACTGGCTAGAAACCAGCTCTGCAGAGAAAGACCAGGGGTCCCAGTGGACACAAAGTAGAACACAAGCCAGCAATGCGTCCTTGCAGCAAAGGTGGCAGACAGCATCTTGGGCTGCATCAGTAGGGGTGTCACCAGCTGGTTGAGGGAACTGATCCTTCCCCTCTGCTCAGCACTTAAAACAGCACATCTGGAGTGCTGTATCCTGTTTGGGATTCCACAATATAAAAAGAAATAAACTGATATACTGGTGAGTCCAGAAGGCCACCAAGAGGGTCAGGGGACTGAAGTATATGACATATGAGGAGATCGTGAGGGAACTGGGATTGTCTGGTCTCAAGAAAAGAAGACCAAGGACAGATCTTATTCCTCTCTTCAACTACTTGATAAGAGGGCATAGAGAATACAGAGCCTGACTCTTCTTAGATGTGCACAGTGGTAACATAAGACACAATGGACACAATTTGAAGTAAAGAAAATTCTTGAAAAATAATGGAAAAACCTTTTACCATAAGCGTGATCACTATAGCAGGTTCCCCAGAGAGGCTGTGGACTCTCCATCTCTGCAGATTTTCAAAACCTAACTGGACACGGTCCTCAGCAACCTGGTCTAGTTGGTCTGCTTTGAGTTGGAGGTTGGACTAGATTGCCTTCCAGAAGTCCTTTCCAACCCAAAATATTCTGTGACTTTACTCAGTTTTCAAACTCCTTAACATTTATTCTAGATTGTTTCTGCTCTCTTTCAAAGGCTCTAAGATGATATTTGAGAACCATTTTCAGACTCATGCTTTATTTTGTTTTGTTCTCTTAGGACACACAAAGCGTGTTTACCTCTTTTAAGAGAAGTTAAAGGAAAGAATTTCAGGGGAAGCAGCTGTTCAAGCGTAGATAATAGAGTAAATTTGCCCATCTTTTCATACTAAGTGCTTTCGTCCTCTATACTTAAAGGAAAATAACATTCTCTATCATTGACTTTAATCGCTCATATTAAGACTACTGAAAGGAAACCATTCAGCTCAAACGTAGCATGTTTCCTTTGTTATTGCCTATGATACATCATATTTTGTTTTCCTTTTAGTTCTTGTGAAAGATAGTAAATCTGTCCAACTGAAGAGAACTTTACAATCACTTACTAAACCTCAGATTTTACCAGGTAAGTAACAAAAATTTTCATATTTTAGAAGAACAGATTTGGGCAGATGCCAGTGATTTTCTTCAGATCACACTGCAAAGGTGTAATCATGGAATAATCAAGGGGACTACCCATGTGACCAATGATTACTGTCAAGAATATTGGTTTACAGTTAAAGCTTTCAAGGGAGGATCACAAACGTAGGCATACACTCTGACTTTGGGCATATAACTAAAGCACTACAGTGAGGAGCAGTTTTGCTTTAGGCTACTTCTAGAAGAAAAAAGATATTCCAGAAGCCAATTAAGGTCTTAAATGGATCAAGAGAGACTCATCTCACTTAGTTTTGACCATCTGAAACTGACTTGCCTTAACTAAAGTATTTGTCTAGTCTCCACCTAATATAAAGAGACAGTTCCCTCTAGAAGATGATTTATCCCACCTGCCTTAGGATGGGATTGTTGTCCCGAGGGACAGCCTAATTCTTTTCACTGGCTGTATCTCAGGAACGTGTCTGAGGCTGAAGAAGAGTAATGTGGGCTTTTCTTAATGAAGATATAGGGAAAAAAAATTATATTCCTACATCATAGTCACTTTGCAAAATTTTGAGGTACAGATCAATAGGTAAGTGGTTTTGTGCTAGAGATCGTTACTGTTTGTATAGAAGGAGAGATTGACTAAAAAAAAGTCTGAGGTTATAGTGAAAAAACAGTCTATGTGTACACTCTTGTTATTAATTTAATCCTCTCTCCTGTGTGTATTTTTAATGTCAGGGAACTATTCTGTTGTCAGTAATTACTTCTGGACCCAAACCCCATTTATCTCTTATAACATTTGGAAGAAGGTGTGCCTTTAAATTACCCAAAGAATAATTTCATTATGTTTTCGATATGACATCATTGAAAGACTTTTCACAAGGAAAATATATTGAGAGAAGCAGGAAAATAATTTAAATCCAAATCTTGAATACTTGAGATAGTTCTTTAAATATGCAGTGCTTCAACAGTGACCATTTTTTCTAATAACTTCTTTTAAAATAAAAAATATTAAAATGTGCAATTGTCAATGTGCAAAATTCATTTGATTCTTTTATCGGCCAAAAACATGCAAAATGCATTTCCTTGGCAATTTTACTAGCTATATAGTCTGCTCTTGGATTTATGTTGGCTATCACTTACATATTAAGTTAAAATCTGTCCAGTGTTTTCTGCTGTGCCAAACAACGCCTTTCATATTGAGCTTATTAGCACTTCTGAAATTCTTTATAGAACAGTAGGGTTGAAGGGTATATTTAGCTGAACAGTAACTTACAATGATCTTCTAACACACAGAGCAATTGTGACTGAGCAATTAATCTCTGGTGAAGCATTAAATATGTCCCCATTTCTCAATGAATATGTTCAAATACTACACTCAGCTAGGACCACAATCTTCCATTAAGAGAAATATTTAAAATGTGATATAATTTTTTTTTTCACATAATTTTTTTTTACATGTTCGTCAATCTGGTCATTAAAAACACCAGACAATTGTTTTCAGAACCTTCTTCACTGCCTCATGCTTACTTCATGTGCAGGGAAATGATTGACCTCACATTTTTTCAGGAGTTAGAGACTCACTGTGCAGCCTGCAACCTGGTCCCACAGAAATACCCACAATCTGAGCAAAATTAATAGAGGACTGCTTGGGGGAAAATTCCCCAGCCAATGATAAATAGTCTCAACAAAGAGGTTTATTCTCGTCTTCTGTCTCCATTTGCACAGAGCTTAACGATGAATAACAGCTTTATGAACCTCATAACTATTTTTCAGAAGAGAGAAGCTTCTTTACTGTGTGCAACATTGAATCTTAATGTCACAGAGAGCTGATTAGCATACCTGAAAACATTAAAATACGTTGTAAAATAGACTTCTATAACTAAAGCATTTCACTGAAATGAGGCACAAGCATTTTAATACTGACAACTTTGTTCAGAACTAAACACTGGACAAAAGCAATGCAGGCTTTCTGTGCGGTGGAGTTCTGTAGCAGACAATTGGTATAAAGGAGTGGATAGCAATGAGATAGATGATTTGACTGAATCACACAGGAATGGAAAATTTGGCTAAGGATACTGGGCAAAAACCCTACTCCAGGAAAGTTGTCCTGTAACCTTTACAACTTGATACTGAAAAACAAATTCTAGGTCTCATTTGAAATGTCATAATGACAACACAAAAAAAGGGATGTATGAACTAGGCATTACAACAAACAGAACTACCCAAGTGGCAGGATATATTTTTAAGACCTTATTCAAAGCAGCTACACATAAAACTCCAGAAGCTCAGTTTTTCTGTGTTAAAGGATCAAGGGCAACACTCCTTCACATTCAAGGATTCTATTTCAAATGAATGCCTACATCAGGAAGCTATTTTTCTCTGGAAATTTCAGCCTCGAAGCTCCAGTTGCCTCTTTCTTTAACTTTTTTTACATACCAGATGCAAAAGATGGGCAGAAATCCTATTTTTTTCTAGTTTGTACTGCCTTTTTTTACAATGAAAATGCCCAAGTGTTTTTTTTTCCCTTTGTAGTACGTACCAATCACTTCAGCATATGTGAAATGATACTAATATTTAGAGAAAAAAATTAAAATCTACTTCTACCCATTCTTTTTTCCTTTAGTTGTATTTATTTGGCACTGCACTATCTAGTATTAACTGGTCTCATCAGGCCAAAAGGAAGGAAGGAAAGACTTAGTTTACAAAGCTCTGCTGTTGCTGGCACTAATATTTTAACAGTCAAGACTGAGTAAAGGAGGAAAATGTGAACTAATATGCATTAAAATGTCTGCACAAAACAGAATGTTAAAGCTCAAGACTAACATTATTCTCACAATAAAGTTATGTTCTACAAGTCATACAAATATCTTGACCTGTAACATTATTTAAAAAAAAAATAAAATGACAGAATTCATAAAAATTGCAGTGTGAACAACTATGAATCCTTGAATGCCCAAATTATCCATATTGTTATTTCAAAAACTTATTTTAAAATATATTTAATTTAGATCCCCAGTTTGTTGCTGTTTGGCATGCAAGCAACAGTGTTTATCAGAAGCTTTGACTTAGCTAACCAAAGTTAAATTTCTGAGCCTTTGGTTTTGGGCAGTAACAGAGCCTTTGAATAGCCATTCTGGTTTCCCTAATTTAGTACTATTGTTGTGCAAATAAATTCATCTAAGAATATGAAAGTTGGAAGGACATCTAAGAATATGAAAGTTGGAATTACCTGTAAAGACGTGTAATGCTGTAGGCAAATCTTAAGAACTGATAAAACAGAAGGTAAAAAAAATGAGCATTGTACCAAAAAGGCAGATTACTGAAATGGAGTGATGGATACCACTAGAGATGTCCCTGAAATTTATCAGAGAGAAAAGTGGGACTATTGTGCAAAGAAAAAATTTATAACTATCCTCAGGCTCAGATAAGGGAGTTTGTGTATGAGAAGAACCCTGAGAACTGCGTCACAGCATTAATGTTTCCCAGGCCTGAGGAAGGTGTTCAGTGTCCTTTCCTCTGAGACCAACAGCTTTGAAGCACCTCTGTAGAATGAATGAGTAAATGGAAATCTCACAGATCCAGTTACTAAGAGTTGGTCCGAAAAGTTCCTCAGATCTAAGACACAAATATGAAGCATCAACAGGTAAAGCTTGAGAAGGGGTGACCTGAGCTTCAGTCTTCTACAGTAAATTACTCAAATAAAATAAGGAAAGTTTGGAGGAGGTTCTTTGCCATATTTTTATCAGCAGCTGGGTATGTTTCACCTCTCAGTAACTCAGAAAGGAATTGAAAATAAACATTGGGATTGTTAGCAAGAAGTTGTTAGTTCTTGGTTAGACTGAAAATTTTAAATGCATCTGGAACTGTGTCTTGAGAACAGTGGAAGTTTAATGGCTAGGACAGTAAAATTTGATAGGACAAAGTTCTGTAAAAGCAGCAGCAAAAGATAATTTCAACATTTTCTGCTGATGACTTAATATCAGTTTTCTGTTCCTGATGGATTCTGTGACTCCTTTATTTATGGAAAATGCCAGACTCAAGGTTTTTTGCTAGGAATGACTACACAATTCACAATTATTGACTGCACATTATACTGTAGACATTCTTTGCACACAGATGCTTTCTTGGTTATTCTCTCTTAGCGCCATAAAGAAGTATGACAGTTTAATTGAATCTTTACATGTAAATGATCTTTCAGACCCTATTTCACTTGTATGCATTTGAAGGAAAGCAGAGTCTTTCAGTGGACCATTTAGCAACAGCAATGTTTCTTTGATTTCCTTAACTGCACATATAAACTTTTAAATATGCTCAAATGACATCTTATAACAGCTTAAATCTTAAAAAAAAAAAAAAAGAAAAAAAGAAAAGAAAAAAGGAATCCCTTGTTTTGTCACGTATGAGCAAGAACTCCAGGAATAGCTATAATATAACTGGATTTTGTATTTTCTCCAGGACTGTTGCAACTGGAGAGGCACACCAACAGCTGCAAAGTCTGTCCTGTTCTTAGAGAAGCTTTCAGCAGAATAAATTATGAAGCTGCAGTAAGCTTTGTATGGGGTAATGGTTGATCTTTGACCGTGCTGACAGCCAGAGCTCTTATCATCTTGCTCAGCAACAAGTCAAATTGGGCTTTAATTGCTGTTCAGAGAACAGTGCACAATTAAACATACGCGACACAGAAACTGGTACAGGGCAGAAGGGAACAAGAGATGTCAAGGAGTCATGAGACAAAACCTTTTTTTTGATACTCTGTTCTAAAGACAATGTGAGCTTTATATCTAAAATAAAACACTCATAAAGGTTCCCTAACTACCAGGCACTGCCCTGAAAACTTAATGCTTAATAACTGTTTTCTTATCAGCAGTAGCTTGGAATGTATTTGGATCAAATCTGTACTGAAGAGGCCTGCATCCAAGCACCTTGTCAGGATCTATTTGTTGTCTACATTTCTTTTCATTAATTTTTCTTCTTAGCAGTTGGTCACTGAAAGACTTGCAGATAGGTTCAAATTAGGTAAAGGCAACATGTAC
>KZ506118.1:340068-361898 GCA_002844005.1 Limosa lapponica baueri
TATCTCTATATATCTATAGTTCCCATTTTATCAATTCCTTCAGGCACTAAATAATCTAAGTTCTTATCGAGTAACTTGGCAAAAGTACTATCTTGAAACACAGAAAAAATGAATGACAAAGTAAAACATCTCACAAGTTTAATTCATCATGTAAAAGAACAAAAAATATCATTAATCATATTTCTGGACTGAGTTTCATTAGTTTCCTCAATTCTGAGGGAATGAGAGCTATAATGAAGTAAATCACTCCAGTCATGCTAAACAGAGATTACAATAAAAAAGGAAAAATTATTCTAAGTTTTGTTAAAGAATTCACACACGTTATTTTATTGCCCATAGAGTTCTATATATTTTGTACAATACTTGGCACAAGTCCACAGTTAGATCACCAGATTCTCTTACTAGCAAGAATAACAATGATAATAAAAATTCCTGAAGGAGAGTTTTATACTGTGCAAATTCTGAACAAAAAGTGTCAGGACTGAAAACACCATGGCTTACACCAGCCAGATGATCTGCATGACATAACTGCAAGTTCACAACTTTGGCCAGCCCATGGGTCATGGCACATAAACTGCTTCCACAACCTGAGCTACCAGCTTTCTTTTGAAATGGGCTGTCAAGGAGACCTACCAATGCATTCAGAACCAAAGCAGAAATCTATGCATGGTCATCACGTGGTCTAAATATAACCCAAATGGTCAGCAGCACTGAAATTTCCACCTGGATTTTTTTTTAACTCCAGACATGTATTGTTTTATGTTTTTCATACATCTCATAACAAAGTAGCAGCACATCTAAGATGTTTGGTTGCTAACACCTTCCTCATAAACGAGACACATATTTTACAGCAAGTTTTTTTCCCGCTATTTCTTAATGACTGATGTTCCATTTTATTCCATAAAGAGAGGTATCAGTTTCAAGACATGATTTCAAATTAGAGTAGACAAATATTTCATAGCTTTTCATTAAAATACCCATGTATTTTGTAGAAGACTAAATCCCGGAGTCATACACCAGTGTGTTTCTTTCTTCTGCTAAGATACTTACTATATTTAAATTTAGTATTTCCTCCCTCCTCTTCCTACTAAATGATTCATAGGTTTTCTGGATATATTGTTACTGTTTTCCTGCTGAACTGCAGCTAAATACTGACCAGTTTCAAACACAGGTATCTAAATTTAAAAGTATTAGAAGTAATTCACTACGGCAATTACGTGTTTCACACTGAGATGTTAAACTGAGTTTAGGAACATAAAAGCTAAATAAAGAACCAGCATTTGGTAAAGACTTACTCTTCCCTTTGTGAGGGCTTCAACCTCCCTTACTAGATTCCAGATACAATCTAGATCTTTTCCTAGATATCCTAAAAACAATCCATGAAATACTTTGTACAGAATACAGCACTTCATATCATATTGTATTACATAGCATTATAATGTAATATAAAATAATTAAAATTCTATAACATGTCATGACATGAGATAACATAACACAATACAATATAACATAATTTTGCTTGTAAATGCTGCCATCAGTCTGAAGGTAACCTCTGTTTCATAGGTAAAAAAAATAGTTTAGCCAGCAGTCTTCAATGCAGAATGTAATCTGTCACTTCAAGGAATCACAGAATCATTGAGGTTGGAAAAGTTGCTCTGATATCATCTGGTCCAATCCTCCCTGCTCTGGTTGTACACTTCTGGATGGCAGTCATCAAGAGTTGTCTTTGCTGAAGAGAGTTTGCATGGAACTGGTTCACCTTCACTTCTTTGGGTTGGGTTGAGATTTTTGAGAAGTGGATCCATCCCAGTCAAAGATCTGAGAGAATTACGTGCTTCATGTTAGTTTCCTTCTAGTCAATGTTTAGTGTGTGTAAACTAAACGCCTTTAGCTATGCTTGTGTCAGTGTGATGACTACAAATATGTCTATGTGTATGTATAAACACATATGCATATAGAGACAAACATATTTGAAGATTCTATGTGTGTTTAAATGAATAACATACATATAGCACTAATGATTGCTTCCTTCAGGTTCACCATCAGTGTCTTCCCTGAAAATGGGCCTAATAAGATGGTCAAAGAAGATGGTGGGAAAGGTTCACTCTGACCAGCTGTGCCATATGCTGCCTTCATTTTGGTCTCATTATACTTATACCTTTAAAACTCTGATAATTTTTCTTTCACATTTAGAAAACTAGCAGAGGATATTGGAAGGATTTCAAAATATCTCTAACCTTTGCTCTGACAACTCATATATAACAAAATGTTCCCCTTGGAATCCGAAAAATATAAGCATGCTGGTTAGCAAAAACTTTAGCACTAAACCTCACACATCACAAATCAAAATGAGAAACTATTTGAAAGTTCAAATGCTAGTGAAAACTAAAAAGAATAAAAATCCACACATCATTTTTTTAACATCAGAAAGATTTTTCTTTAACAGACGATTTAGACAATGAAGCCATTAGTTGGAGGCTCAATATTTATTTGATGAAGGGAAATGTAAAGATAGATCAAAATCTCAAAAGAAGGTAGCAGCTCTTTTAAGTTTATGCATTCATAAGTGTAAGAAATTATCCCCATACTTTGAAGTGTAGACTAGAGTACAAATAATTTTAAATTACTAAGCAATAGTTCTGGCAGAAACAGGAACAAATAAATGAACTATGATTTGTTGCTCTTATTAATCCATGTGGCATAAAAACAGACTAGAAAACTGCCTTTTTAGTTTCTTATGTTCCTGCTTTATGAAGAGTAATAACTCAGTCAGTCTGCTCAGACAAATGTTTTAAAGGGACTATAATGGAAAAGAGTGAGAAGTTCACTGGATATTGGGAAAATAGCATATTCCCAACACATATTATTCCTCCCTTGAAACAATTACTAATCACAGTTGAATAAATCCACTATGCTTTAGGGAAAGTTGGTGACTCAGAAGGGAAAAGTACCATGTTGCAGCTCTTAAATTACTGATTTTTGATGTCAGGTAAAAACACTATTTTAATAGTTTACTCCTTCAGTAGTCTTTGTGCAGAATGCTAATAGAACTCTTAAATACACTTCAACAAGGAGATCTCATAACAGAGCAGGGATGTTTGTGTCTCTGCTTTTAGTCTGGGAAGGTGAGGGAATTACCTGGCATCTTCTTTACATTAATTTGCTTATATTATTTCACAACCATAGAAGAGGCATCTATGCCAACTCTGGTTTCTAAGAGACATCTATATGAAAAGGTCAAATTATCCATGTCAGTGTCAATCTCTTAAAAAACATACAGTGTGATGAATATAATTTTTATTTTCAACTCCAGCATTAGTGTGCATTTGGCCTGTGTCTTAACTAGAGAATTCTAAAAAAAATCATACTGGAGCCAATACTAACTCAGCTGCAGCAGTGACTGATCTAATGGAGACAAGCTCTGGCAGCTTCTGCTGTTCCCACCAGTATGTCCACTAATCCTTCTTCTTATGAAGAAATAAGAAGCACAGTCAAGCTGAGGCCCAAACAGCTGCAGTAATCTGTATAAGACCAGCATGATCCTCATCAAGAGAAATATTATTGCATAGAAATGGAATTTTTACCAAGTTTTTTTAACTACATGGGTCAAACAGTCTTAAGTACATTTGGACAGGGTCCTTCTCAGCTTACTTTAACCAGGTACAAGATAGATGTTAGATATGAAGCAAGCTCCCCCCATCATCAGTAGAGAAGATCCAAAAATCAATTTTTTGCATGTAGTTTTGGACAAATCCTCTGAAAATAGCTTTTCCACTGACTATAAAAGAAGCCTAGATGCCCACCTTATTTTCAGTACAGCCCAAAGCAGGTAAGATCAGTCAAATTGCATATATAACTATGTTTATAATTCCAATACACGATATACACAATACACATAAATATAATGAAGTGTATATATTGTCTTTGTACATGTCTATATGTGTCAACACAACAGGGAAAATGGATGGATGCATATAAACTTAAATTACAGAATCTGTACATCCTAACTGCTTTACAAACTTAATGCAGGTATACTGGAACACACAAAAATAAATTCCTGGACGTTTCAGTAGAAGCATGCTCTTTAAAAAAATAATTAATTAATCTTATATAATGAATAATCTAAAGCTTTTAAGCTAGGGTTCACCATTGTACTAAAGAGTATTTCCTTACTGATCTCTGTTCCAGTTGCTTAAAGTTACACATGTATACTGAGTATTTAATAATTCAAGCAGTGAATCACAAGACCAGTCATAGCATGAAACAGGAATACCGCCACACAAGAGTAGGAGAAAACATGAGATTTTAATCCAGCAACAATGAGATAAAGTCTTATTTATGTCTGGTGCCCAGTGAAATCATTTATATTCATAGAACAATTTTCTTTTTGCCTACACATGTTCCCCAGTTGATATCATCTGTGTTCTCCAAACTCTTCTTGCTCAACCCAAACCTGTAGACTCAGTTAACTCAGCAATCACTGACCAATTTTTAGTATATTTTCTAGAGCAATAAAAATGAAAGAAATTGCATAAAGAGGATACAAAATAAAAGTAAAATGAGGAGCCAAAACTGTTGCCACTGCCATGATGGAATCAAATTTCCAGACATGTCATTAGAATGAGGAGCTAATTGCCAAATTCTGGAGCCAGGTTTTACACTTGGATACATGTAGGTTTCATTAAGACCTATTCTTATGTACCAAGAGAAGAGGGTTTGGCTTAAGATTTGCAATCATATCACATTAAAAAAACTTGTTCTTCAGGTGCAACCAGAAGTTCAATGAGTTAACGTCATGCAAACCACATTATGTAAATATTTGGACTCATTACTTTTTCTTTCATAAAACATTTCAGGGTGAGCAATGGGTCCTATTACACTACTCATCTTATCAGGGACAGTGTTTCTTGCACATGTCCAAGTCAAAACAGAACAAACAACAGAGCTAAGGAACCATGAGGCAAAATGCAAGAAATAATGCATACTGAGATGAGTCATTGAAAAGCAGGGCGGTGAGACATTAAAGGGTTCTAATAATTAAATAATTATTCTCTTCTTCTGCTCCACCACCAGAAAGAAGCTAAGAGATGCTTAGCAATTCTGTTACAAACACTATATACAACACAATCTAAGTTTTCTTTATAAAGAACACCTTGAACAAATCTCAATAAAGATATACACAGAAGGCATAATCAGTGCTATAGGTTGGAAGATTTGGGTTTGGGCATTTCTCAGCATTGTACAATTGATACAAACACGTCCGTGGGTAGGACTTAGTTTCATTTTCAAACACATAAAGTCAGGTGTGTATCATGGTGCACCTGTGAATCTAAACTCAGATTAAAGATATGGTGCTCGATTCAATTGCCTAATCACAGATGTGTGGTGTCTTCTGTAATATCCAAGGGTAGCTAACATCCCACATAGGGCTGAAAGATATGAGATAGGAGTTACGTGCCATCTAGACCATTCTAAGTAGCAGAAAAAGGACAAGTAGAATAACCTGGACCACTGTGTCAAGGCCTTGGCCAACACACAGTCATAATATGCTTCTATGAATGTCAGCATCAAATGCCATTTGAGATTCCAAGGATGTCAAAATATCTGTACACTTCTGATGAATGTGACTCAGGACCAGTGGGACACCTATGGCTTTTAGACCTCTCTGAGTCTAAAATTACACTGATCACCTATCAGCAAGCAACAAGCTGTATATCTGTGTAAAATGAGCTGAGAAGCACCATACTACCTGTACAGACTTCATTGACTACAGTAGGAGCTTCCATGGCATGTAGATTTCTATGCTGTAGGTACTTATACTTAAGTGACTGAATCTGGAGTTGAAATTAAACCAATTCACCAACTAATATGAGAGATTCCAGTGCATCTGAATTGTTGATGGAAGACTGGACAGGAGTATCACCACTACAATGTTATGTAACCTGGAAGTCAAACTTTATATCAGCCAATACAGATGTTAGAGGACATCCTTATTATTCCTGTAACTCCATCTTACATTTAAACTGCGGTACATATGCCATGCATTTTAATGTCCCTGTACAATTACACTTATTTGAAGCCCAGTCTGCTTTATAATCACGGGCAGTGGTACTGAAAAAAATAGCTTTAAATGACATGCATAAGACACAGAAACAGCCTTGAGACCTTGTTGCATTGACCACAAATTGCAAGGTGCAAATGGAAAAATTCTTTGGATTTCTTTCATATCATGAATAGTTTTTACCCCTCATTTATTCCATTTATGCAGCTTAAAGCAAAAAACCTACAGCAGAACTACAAACTGAATAGGTAAGTCTAATATTCTTAGGTAGGGACCCTACATTCTCTTAACATAATGCAAGAACACACATTTGGTCTTACATTTCTGCCCTGAAAACCAGACAAATGCTTACATGAGAGACAAATAAATGTTTGGTCTATTGCAAATAACTAGTCTACACAATTTTTCATAGTGTTGTATACTCACGTAACACAGCTATCTTACCTCTGTCTTCCTGCCAAATAAAAATAAATGGCTTAATTAACATTTAGGCCTTTAACCAAGAAGATCTGAACAAGCAATCATTTTTCACCTGAAACCCAGCTGGCACTATAAGTATTATTATTATTTCTTCACTTTTACAAGCTAGAGATTGAAAAACTAAATACCATTGAATTAATCACCAAAAGATCAGATTTTGCACTCACTTGTGCCAGAATGAATCCACAAAAGACTAGGGAAGGCAATGTATTTACATTAACGATATATTTATATCATTGAGAAGCAAATCAAGCTCAGGGTATTTAAAATGAGCAGGACACAGATCTAAGAAACATACATTCCCAAAAGAATTACCTTTCCAAGTGAGCTTGCCAAGACTAGACAATGAGAACTTACATGACAGTCCAAATAAAAGGATCCTGGTGAAAAATATTCCAAGGTGTTTTCAAGTCCTATGTAAGGTTAAATCAGTGGACCTTTGTTAAAAGCTCCAGTCAAATCCAGTGCTCAGCCATCCAGAGGACCAAATTTTTTCTGGTCTTAAGTTAATTAGAGTATAATGAATGGGGCTACTTAGGGTCTAATCATTTAACCGACGTGGGATCAGAGTATAGAGTCAGGAGCTCTCAGTGTGAAATTAGTGGCCATGCAGAACAGTAAATAAATCACTGCATTATACAGACTTCACCTTCCAATTGCTATAACTACAACTACCTGAAAGGAGGCTGTAGAGAGGTGGGTGTCCATCTCTTCTCCCAAGTAAGAAGTGATAGGACAAGAGGAAACAGCCTCAAGTTGCATCAGGGGAGGTTTAGATTGGATATTAGGAGAAATTTTTTCACAGAAAGAGTTGTCAAGCACTGGAACAGGTTGCCCAGGGAAGCAGTTGAGTCACCATCCCTGGAGATATTTAAAAGACTTGTAGACATGGTGCTCAGGGACGTGGTTTAGTGGTGGACTTGGCAGTGCTAGGTTCACTGTTGGACTTGATGAAATCCCTTCCTACCTAAATGATTCTATGATCTTTTGCCATTTTTTAATTCCAAGTGCCCAAATTGCAGCCCACCACAATGACTACTCAGTAACAGGTTACTGAGGGTGCATGTTACATGTCCTGGAGTGCATAAGAGTCTTTCAAGGATTCCTGAGCTGGGGTATTCCTGGGGAATACGCAAGAACATGTGTCATGGAAGGAGCCAAACATGGCACCTCCACACAGGGAACAACCCCTGGAGCCAAGTATTTCCCAAATTGCACCTAGGTCTTACATGGAGAGACTTACTTACTACACACTCAACAGAAGCACATACTCAGTCTTGAGGCCAAGGTGCAAGGGTGGCTTAAGAAGTTACTTTCTTGGCAACGTATACTTAACTTATGTCCTGTTTAAGATCATGGTAGCTATTTCTTGGAAAACAGAGACTGCAGAGCATGAAGGTGTTCTCTGAAGCAGGAATCAAAATGGAAAGGTTACAAACATAAAATAAAATACATATAAAAATAAATGCGTAGAGAGTTTACTTTGCTTGGTGTTTTGTGGTTTTCCCCCCAGCAGAAAGATTAAAGACTCTTGCCTCTAGCAGGTGAAGGGCCCACCAGAAAAAAAACAGTCTGACTCATCAGATGCCCTTTTAGGAACAGCCAGAATAAATACAGATGGCTGATAATGCACAGTATATGTCATCTATGGGTAACGTTCAGTCTGAACACACATTAAAACAGAAGAACAGTGAAATATGGTGGTGATTTCTTAGTCAGCCTGACCTAATCATCCGCTCCTTCAGAAAGCCCACAAAAGATAGTCACCTCCTATAGAAGTTTTTACAGAGAAAAACCCTTTAAAAATTTCCAGAGGCATACTTTTTGGAGAATAAAATGAAATATGAGTGTTCTGAACCAGTACATCCCACAGGTATCATGACAATCCTCTGATCAGTATTAATCATTCAGTTTTAAGGCAATTTTGAGATAGGCAGAAACTCTGCAACCATTTTTGCGTCATGGCAATCTACCCTGGAAAACTTCTTCTTGTTAGTCCTATGTCTTTTGTATATGCCTTACTCAAGTACACCCTAGCAGGAATCGGGAATGAGTGATTCTCTTCTTATCTTTTGGCATGAAATGAGAAGCTTGCTGAAATAAAAATCTTTCTGGCTGTTAGCTACAATACAGTAGTTCTGTATACTGTAAATGAAAGACTGTGCAAAGGAGAGTCCCTCTTTCTGGTGGTTCATGTAAAGCTACCCAGCTACAGCGTGCTGGCTCTTCTTCACCATTTCCCGTTAGCATATTGGCATTAGGAGACAGTGAGAAATACACTGACTGCTTCCATAGTGGTTCTTCCAGGAATGTTATGTAGCTACAGATGTGAAAAGAGCTGGTCTGTGTGATGATGAGGGAGGGGAACAGCAGTTCCCCTAGACAATCTCGCCCTCTCTCAGAACACTACAGAGATTCATATTGCAAAGCCATAATAAACTGTGGGAAAACAATGAATAATTGGCAGTCTCCTACAGTTGCTTCAGAACTCAGAGCTACCATGCAGCTAAGTGACCTCTGCTTCTGCTAGGTCACCAAGAGGTAAATAACAGGAGAAAGGCAGTAAATGAAGCGTTATTGTGCAGACTCTGCCTGTACTGTATCAGTTCTGTAGAAAAATAAAGGTTTCCTGTGTTCTCTTCCTCCATGGTCTCAATTGTGCAATTAAGCGCAGCACTAGGCTATGCGTGGTGTGAGTTACTTTGCCCCAGGCTGAGCACTGGGAGGTTCAGGGAAACACAAAGGTTCCCAGAACCACGGGTTTACTCAATGAGAGCTTGAGTAAACTGCTTTATATCTGTGGCCTGGAACATAAGGACTGACCAAGAGGTGGTCCCACGCCTGTGCCTTACACTGAGAGGTGGGAAGAGGGGAGCCTTGTCCTGCCATCTACCCTTCCCTTTCCAAGACGTGTGCCTGCCCTACGGTTTTCCCCCATTTAACTCAGGCCATAATTTGCAACACCATCCCTCCAATACATAAGCACAGTTGCTATAAATCAGTGACTGCATTTTGATATGAAAACATTACTGGGAAGACGGTGAAAAGAGGTGTATTAGGCTGGACAGAATGCTACAGGTATGTCCTGCTTCCAGAACCTGATCCTGCTCACAAAGAGCTAGTTTACATATATGTGGTATTGTAACATGCCTCGTAGTGATATTCTCATGGAAATGTTTGGCCCTTGTCTAGCAAAAAAGAAGACTTAGAAAACTGGCATTTTGGTTAAGCTCTAAACTCAAAATAAAGCAGACATACAAAATGCAGAATTACAATAAACAAAACCTTCTCATTTGCTTTATTCCCATAATTTCTACTTAGTCTCACAGGTCACAATTTACACATTTTAAATGCTCAATACCCAACACATCATGCTAAAGACATTTTGCTCCAGCAAAAAAGTGGTTTGCTTGTCAATCAAAATATGCAACACGGTCAATATTTCTGCTGCCTTAAAACCGGAGTTGGGCATGATCCTAGAAATCTTTATTCCTGCCAGTAATCCTCATACACGTGAACAGCCCCAATTAAATCAGGAGTATTCACTTCTGATGAGATAGGTATGACTGGCCCCTTATCTTCCATACTCTGAATCTCACCTCAAAAACTCATTTATGCATGGCTTATACATTCACCATTGAACATCTACACTTCTTAATTTAAGGCAATGTCTCTTCCAGGTAGTTGGGTCAGAATCACACATTATATTTACACTTCCTTTAAATCTCAAGTCTGCTCCATCCAGTTTTTCACAAGCAAAGATTAACCACTCTCATGACCCACATAGTCACTCTTCCTTCAAGGATCCAGACAGCAATTTATCCTTTACTTTTCTATTACAAATGAAATATCATATGCTTAATGCGAAGAAGGCACTATATGATTTCTCAGAATCAGGAGCAGATTTGAAATAGCCACGGGTTTGGGCTGCAATCCTGTTTTGTTTGTAGCTTGTTGATAAGCAGTATAAATGCAAATGACAAAACCTCAAGGTAATGGGACATGTTTCTCATAAAAGCCAACACATGCTACACTTACAGGCAGAACTGTACTATTGGCCAACAATATAAACTTAAGTAGCTCTTCTGTAGTCAGCTGTCCACTAGATATAGTGGAGCAAAGTGCCAAAGTTGGTATGGTGGCAATTCAGGGAACAGGAAAGGCAAGACTGATGTATGAATGATGGAAACTGTATGAAGCAACATGTGTTTACAAGAGGAAAGAGGGAAGAAGCTGAATAAAGAACCCACAATAGAGAGAGTATCTGGAAAATGTGTAGAATATCTGCTAAATATCTGAGTCTGAAAATATTTTTCACAACAAGCTTATCTGACACAAGGGGAATTAAACATTTATTTCATTACATCTGGCTTTCAACAAAGTATCTGTAACCACATCAGCCCTGGCTTGGGTGGCCAGGCTGCTTTGGTGGTCACTTATTTTCCCATCAGAGACATTCAAGTTTATCTCAGATTAAAGTTCTACCATAATTAAATTTTATGATCTACAACAGCAATCTATTCTCATTTAGGCTGCTGATATATCACCCAGAACATTCTGACAAGACAGAGAAGGTCTTGAAAAACAGGCCCAAAAATGCTGTGGATGTTTATGTACATCATACCATCCAGCTATTGCACAATGCATCGGCCTGGAGATATTTCTATTTATATTTTCATCGGAGATAAGAGATATTTATTTTTGCCTCCAAGAACTTTTGATTAAATAATATCTGTCATCTAAACTTTAAGTTTGCTTGGTTTTCATGAAACAATCTGACAAGTAGCTTTTTAAATGTTGAATTAGACTTTCTTGTAAAATGCCAGAAAAACTGTAAACTGTTGTTAACCAAAGCCTTATTAAGCACAACTATGCTCAAACTGGCCCTAGAGTTTAGAGTTGGTTTGATTTTAGTTACTAGTGGAGACAGACACCAGAAAAATACAACTTTTTTGTGTTTCATCTGGAGATATGTGCTCATGTACGTAGCCCTCACTCAAACAAGATATTCAGAGGGAAGACCTGGGCATGCCATCCAGCCAGGGATAATGTGACCTGTGGCAATGTCAGAAATATATCCTTGTGGCTGCCAGCATACAGACACAGAGGGTGCTGAGTGACCCAAGTGAATACAGCTGAGCATGTAGTGACACCACCTTCTTCCTCTTGCTTTGATTACTTTTCTTACGCAGCAAGTATCATTCGTGCTTACACATTTCCTGGGTACGTACGGCTCCCACACACCACAAGTTCAGTTTGGGCCCTCGCAGAATGACCTTATCCTTGTTTCCAGTCCCCTCTACTTTGAGAAACGTTTCAGTCTTACACATTCCCAGCTGGAAGATTCACTTCATCCAACTGCCAGAAGAACAGCTTTCCATATCTGGACAGAGTCCTAGTACTTGATTGTTTCCTAGGGGACCATGCAAGTGTCACACAAAAGCCATACTTCAGATTATGAAACTTGTAATACGTAAATCTCTGCTTCTCGATCAGCAGTGACACTGTCACAAAGAAAACACTCCAAATGCAGCGAAGAGAAACATTAATGGGGGAAATTCTGACAGCATTTGTTGATGCGCACTCACTGAAGCTAGCATGAGAAACCCATCGCCTGGCAAAATGTACAAGCACTTCATTTTCTAAATAATTCGTGCTTGGTGCAATATTTGTGCACACTTATCATCATGTCAGAGATGCCAAGGCCAACTGAACGTCTAAGGCATTCCTCAGCTGAGATGACAAAGGCCCTCCACTGTGCAATTCACACTGCTGTGGCTCAGTGAAACCTTTTATGTCTCACGTCAGACAGACATAACCACATGTATCTGTTCTGCATGACATTGGTGGCATTCCTTCCTGATAGCAATGGACTTTCATTTAGGCTGGATCTGTTAAAGTTATGTGAACAGGAAGGATATGAAGCCTGTACTGAGTGCAGTTTACCGTGTGACACACACACGGTCCTTGCTTTAAAAAGCTTTCAAGTATTTCTTGTATCTGTGGGCTGTTATTCCCCTTCATTGCCATTTTAGTCTCCAAGGGAGATTTCTGCCGTCTTAACATTTGTCTGTAATTATCAAGGGAAGACAATTTAATCAATACTAAAATACCATGAGCATACAACTAAACTGGATTTACGATTTCGTTTCATATCACCAGGAATTCTATTATAGGCAAGAACAAGCACCCTCTCCCGTTATCTCCAGCCCATCACTAAAGAAGAGAGCACTCCCTCTGGTATGCCGCAATAGCCCCGTGCCATGTCAGATATGCAAAGCAATCATAAATCCACTTTAGCTTGTTAGTTTACTGCTGTTTTCTATCACCAGACAAGCACAAAGCAACTGGAATGTGTCAGTGAATCTGGCCCTAAATCACACTCCTTTTTTTCTTTAAGTGGTATTTTTAAGCCGTGCCAAGTCATAACATTCCAAGACACCCAGGGAAGAGAGTTACACCACACTCACTGGCTTTCTAGCATGTAGATGGCCCAACTCTCTGTGAAGTCCTGGCTGCTTGGCACAGCTTGGGCAAAGCAGTATGTACAAGTATACTAATCCTGATAGAAGTGTACCAGAATTCAAGAATTCAATTTATTTTTTGTTTTATAAATATATTTTTGGGAATTAATTAAATCATAATTTTAGTGGAGGAAAATGTCTCAAAAATTTTCTGGGAGGAATAAGTTTCTTTCCCTTCTTACTTTCCTTTTATTTTGAACTATGGTACAGCTACATTTTACTGTTGTTTTATCAAGAGGAAAACCAGAATTGCACAAGCGACAGTCAGGAAAATAAAGCTGCGCTATTAATCCAAAGTTAAAAGTCAGATCTGCAGCAGGGTAAGAAAAAAAAAAAGCATAGAAGATGCAAAGACTGTGGCTGGTGAACCCAGAGAGACAAAATGTCTTTCTTTAGCAAGACATGGAGGCACATAAAAGTCTCTTTAACACCACATTCCTGAGTGACTATGCCTGGTTCCATAGTCAGACTAAATGAAATGGCAATTGCTCATCCGTTACATTTGACAAGGATGCTGCTATTATTAAAAAAATCTTACTTCTTTTGTGTGTCATTCTATTCCAAAGAAAACCATGAGAGATGGTTCGTGAGACACCATGATGATATGAGTGCTCTGGTGACTAGGGAATGATTTATAAACACATGGCCTTTAAAACTATGGGACTTGTATTGTTTTGCTTAATGTGATAGGAAAGAGCAACAATCTAATTTTGTTTTTCTCGAGCCATGGATAACAGTTTTAGTTGCTTTAAATAAATAAGTGGATCAAATTAGCTACATACGTAGAGAAGAAAATTCTCAGGAAAACCAATACAAATACAATATGCCAACCTATAGGCAGCAGCAATTCAAGTAATCTAGTGAAGGAGAGAGAATATTTACACTGGGAGCCAGTTACCACATTTGTCACTTAACTCTCAAGCCCAGCAGGACTTCAAATACAACCAGCAATTAAAGCTATTTAGTCAACCAAAGGCTACATAGAGACAAATGAGGCCATAAAGCAACTTGCTTGTCAAAAATTTAGAGAATTACAGATTTCTTTTGTGTATATTCTTCTGCTCTTCTTCCACAGGAGATGTATTTCGTGATGCTAACTCAGAAGTATATGCTTTCCTAGGGCAGTCTGAAAGAGAGATAATAAATTAGCAATGTAGAGGTCAGTATAATTTAATGACCTGATTTCACAAAGGTTCAAGGATGTGGTCATCTTTTTCCCCATAAGCCTGCATACAAAGATGATTAAGTGCTGTGAAGTATTTCAGCTTGTAAGAAAACCTTTGGTGCTCTGGCTATCTGTCTTTAATACAAACATCTTAAAAGCAGCATGAGAATGTGCTTCACTGTCAGAATACCTTATGTTCGTATGGCTACCATGTGGGTCAAGAGTCTACCTATGCATGTCATTGCCTTGAGCATGCTACCATGCAGTGAATGCTTATGCCCAGAGGCTCTATCTATAATAGATCATAAAATAGCCAGGAATGGTGCCCAGGTCAAGTGGCACAGTAATGTCCTTTGTCTGTGCTCTTCTGAAGGCTTATCATAGAAGAAGGTGTAATCTGTGGTTTGTAAAATTCAGCCACTGGATGTGTTTGAAAATAAAACATCCTATTTGAAAATAGAAATCATACATGACACAGTATCTTTGTTTCCTTTTAGACCAATAGCTGGTCAAACTATCAGAGAACTTTCTGAAATATGTACCTTACCCTATTTCATCTGTAACTATGACATTAGTATTTGGGAAGTAACCATGGGATAACAGGATCACAGGATGATTCAGGTGGGAAGGGACCTCTGCAGGTCTCTAGTCCAAGCTGCTGCTCAGTGCAGCGGTAGCTCTGAGATCAGATCAGATTGCTCAGGGCTGCCTATAGTGAGGTTTGAAAACCTGACAGAGATAGGACAACCTTTCTGGTCAACCTACTCCACTGCTTGACTACCCTCAAGGTATTGGTTTTTGAGTTAGTTTTTTTTTGCTTTGTACCACTTGGTAGCTTTCCTGTTCCCATATATGACTGTTGTCTCATGTTCTCCTGCCATGCATCTCCCTAAAGAGCCTGGCTCTGTCTCCTGATGACTGCCTTGTACCAGGGGGCCTCTGTTAGGTCCCCCCAAATCCATCTCCCTTCCAAACTGAACAAGCCCACATCGCTCAGCCTTTTCTCAAAGGGCAAGTGTGCCAGCCCACCGAGCATCCTGGTGGCCCTCCAGTGGACTATTCTCAAGATCTGTACAATTGCACCTTCTGCACATTGACTGAGAACAGAATTTGGGTGGGAAAACTCTTTCTAAAGTGATTTAATGCAGAGTATATTTGAAATGCAGTTCTATGATCCAGTATCTGCAAGAGTTCTCACTTAAAGCTAACATCACACTGCAGAGCATTCAGATGTTTCTCCTTAGACTTTCACATTACAAATGAGCATGTCTCCTATGGGATTCCATATTGTATTCCCTCATGCCCTTGGGACTTTCACCTTTCTCCTTCTCTCTCCCTCTTTCTTATTCCTTCCTTCTCTCCATATCCCGTCTTCCTTTATACAGAAAAAAAAATCCAAATACCTTTTTTTAAAACTTTCGGTGAAAGCACTTTCAAACTCACAAGGTTGTAAAGCTGCAGCACACCCAAAGGGAAAAGCCACTTAGGTTCAACATTGTTTTCCCTGGTGGGTCTAGGCTTGTTTGGAAGAATAATAAGAGTAATAATAGCTGTAGCACATCTTGAAGCACGACCTGGAAATCTGTGAGACAACTTGAACTTAAAAATACAAAACAAAACAGAACAAAGAAAAACCCCAATCACATTAATTTCTCACATGTACAAAACATTTCTTTTCTGTGACCATTTTCAAATTGTTAACCCTGCAGTTAGTTAACATTTAAAAAGAATTATTGCCTTAAGCTGACAGGCTAAGACCATTTCTAACATATCTTAATTTCATTATTAGAATTCAGAAGATTTCAAAGACCTGTTAAAAACAGAAATATTATATTCTTATGAAAGTACTTTTAAAAAATACTCAGTGTTATTGCAAAGTATGTAGTATTTGGCAGCTGACTGCCTTCTGCTTTCGACAAGGAGTTGCAAATCAGCTTTAGGCAGGGAAAATACATTCTGGCATTAGCATGACAATTTTGTATTTTGGTCCTTATTAAAATAAGCTCTAAGCTAGTCAACAAAGCAGAGAAAGAATCACGGCACTTATTGTGCATCAAGTCTCTGTGCATTCAGAATACTGTTCCTCAGAGCGGAAATCTTTCCTTCTGCCGTCTGAACTCTTACAAGAAAAGTGATATATATAAAAATACTTCTACTATGTGTAGCCAAATCTTTATGTCAGAAAGGAAAAGGATCGCTACAAGTATGAATATTCCTTTGCCTATGTTCCCTGATATCAGGGTCTATCAGCGAACACAGGCAAAGGAATATTCACTTTCCAGATTGCAACTCAGTTAGGCTTGGACACTCAGCTCTGTCAAAAACAAAGTAAACTTGGGCTTAGTTGTAAACATGGAAGTCACAGAGAGACTTCTAAGGCATTTGAGTATTTCAAATTTTGTGATAACCTTAATGTAGTCTTATTTGTATGCATATCATTTCAGCTTCAACTCTCCATTGCCTACATTATTTCTGAGATATGATATAGCTCTTATTGTAACCACACCACTTTTTTTCCTCTTTTTCCTTGCTTAGTTTCTCTTTATGGCAGGTTACCTACAAAATAAGGATATAAATGGTAACACAGCACTAGGAAAACAGCTTCTATCTGACCCAGTCTCCTGAAGTCAGGAGTTCTTTTCAAAGTAGTAATTTCAAAGGAGCAAGATAACTGCGGATGAACTGACCTTGTTTAAATATCTTGGAGAAAACAGAATCACTTATGCTGCACGCCAAAGCCCATGCCAAAAAGTGGTTCTATCTTAGGTTTGTGAAAACTTTTCTTATGAAATCTTAATCTATCACAGCGCATTTCTGCAGAGGATTTTGGTTTCAACTGCAGTTTTCTAATAAATATCACTTTCCTGAGAAACGCCTATTTGCTTCTGCCATGAGCAGGACCTGAGTCTTTTAAAGTTAGTTTATGACATACCAGTTGGCTAGACCTTCTCGAGAAACACAGCAGACAAAAAAACAGTTCAAAATTAGTTTCATCAAGTGCCAAATTTGTCTGTTTTGTACTGTTTTATGAGGGGTCAATAGCCAGTAAACTGTGCTCCTTCAGTGCAATAACAAAAGCAACGTGCATGACAGGCTAAAGCATAAAAACCTTATGCAGTTTGCCTCAGGATTGTCCTGGCAAATTCCTATCAGTTCTTCTTCAAAGCCTTGAAAGAAAGTTGGATAAAAATGTCATTGTTTTGTTCTCCAGTCATGACATGGTCTTGACTCTCATTAGACAATTAATCCTTTACAGAAGTCTAGTCCTCTCTTAGTGGCCCCTTGAAAGCGAGAGTAGCATGGGCAGAAAAAAAGAGAGCATTATACTTCAGCTTCTTAAAAGGAATGATACTAAGAGAAACAAATCAAAACAACTCAAATTTAGAATGATTTATTATTATATTGTCTCTCCTGGAACAAATTACAGCTTGTCACAAATAATTGCTGTGGTCTGGTTTTAGATTACTGCTATCTTTTGGGACTTGCTTATTAAAAACAGTAAGTGTTATATAATTAAAACCACTAGGACACTCAGTATTTTATGCTGAGGAGGGACATTTTGGATCAGATTATGAGCTGTTCATTTGTTCTTTTGCTTGTCTCGTTGTTCTTTGGCTAAGACAGCATCACTTGTTTATATGTCTTGAAATGAGCTCATCAGTATAATGTAACTAAGGACTTAGTCTTGCAGATTGTCCTTAGTCAAGGGAAGTTCAGACGGGAATCCACTGGAGTATCTGTTTAACTGTTTTACTGGGTCAGGAAAAGAGGGGTCAATGTATTGATAGATCAAGTCCACCTGTGTAGTGCTTTGGTGAGAGAAAAAGCTTACATGAAACCTCTGATAATTAAACAGTTGGAACAAGCAAGCATTCAGGATTTGTTATGTGAAGATAAATGCAAAACTTTCTCTCCTGTATTACTGGAGAGACAGAAGAAAAAATTGTAAAGATTAATCATGGCAAAAGAAAAATTGTCTGAGATCCCAAAGAACCCAAGCCACTTTTGAACAATAAAGAATGGAGCTCATGGTATCACCAGCACTTTACAAAGAACATGCTCTAACCTGTCCTTCTTGCCTCAGAAATTATCAATATCTAATTATTTTGGTCTCATAATTCTTTTGCTGCTTTCTACATTTCAGCCACAGCCAGGGCAAAAAAAGACCTGAAACCTTGGTACAAAAGAAGGCACAATTGAATCAAATACGTTTATAGGTTCAGAAGTGGAAACAGAAAGAAAAATGCTGACACATAGTCTTGCAAAATTAGTAAACTTACAAAACTGTATACTTAAAAGACCATCAGTAATATGGAGGGTAATCAAGTCCCGTAGCCTTATTTAGGCAGCTATTGTTCACTTTTAGCATGGTTTTAACAGTAAAACAGTAAGGGCATACTGGCATTATTGCTGGTGGGAGAAAAGTTTTCCATTAATGTATTAGTAAAAAGCAGTGTGACGTCAGTGGGCACAGAAAAGGTCTACTAAATCTTCTGAACTTACCACTTGTCACTGTATGACTTTTCCTCTAACAGTAAATTGATTACTGCTGCACAGACTCTGCACCATGTGTCGAAAAGGACCTATTCACGTCTTACCTCTGCAGTGATGGCATAAATGTATTTTGCCATGATCAGTATAATTGCCACCTACTCCACTCTGCCCACACATCTACATATATTAAGAGACTAATCCTAATTCTTATTACAATAAGTAATTTCATACTGCTGAATCACCTGAAGTAGCCTTTCATTTTCTACTCTCTCTGTAGGGTAGAAGTCTTTATTGAATATTTATTCTAAGGGCACGGGAAAATTGCATAACCATATAGATGAGATTGCATCACGTCATTTAGGCTTCTCCTTAACTGCCTCCAAACATGGCAAGCATGAAATCCATGCTATTCCCTTCATCTCCACCTGTTCCATCAGAACATCAGGAAACACTTTTTTGCTGTGAGGGTGACTGAGGACTGGCACAGGTTGCTCAGGGAGGCTGTGGAGTCTCCATCCTTGGAGATATTCAAAAGCCATCTGGGCATGGTCCTGGACAAACAGCTGTAGGTGTCCCTGCTTAGCGGGGCGGGGCGGGGGGTGGGTAGACCAGATGACCTCCAGAGGTCCCTTCCAACTTCAGCCTTTCTGTGATTCTGTGATTGTGTGATCTCCAATGCCAAAAAAATGAAGCCTTATGAGGTAAGACTTTCAAAGGAAGGGTGATGAGGAACTGGGTAAGCATGAAAAAAAAAAAAAGGCAAAAAAAAAGCTGGGACAGAATAGGGAATTTGTGTAAGTTCAAATATTTAGCATGAAAAGATATCTCAAGCTATATCTTATTGTAGCTTATTCTACACACCACAAATTTTGCTATATGAGCCTCCTAAAATTCAGTCATTTGCATTTGCTATTTCTGATGTTTGAGAGTAAAGGAAGACACAGCAGAACACAGACTGCTTGGACTCCTGCATGATCTGGAACAAAACTCCCATCAAACATGAAATACCCACCACTTTTATGTTACATTCTGCCTTTGTGATTTGGTCCCTATTAAACAGCCTGGAAACCTTGCCAAAGCCACTAAGAGCACCCATACAAAGATATCTGGAAAGTGGCCACTCCAGGTCTCTGTAGCAGTGAGATTTACCTATTGATGTCAGACGCAGCAGCTGTTTCGGGTTCTCTCTTCTTAATAACTTCATTCTCTGATAAAGCCAAATTCTCCTTCCTTCGGAGTTGATAGGTGCTTTAAGTGAAAAAGAAAAATCCAAAGAATTCTTCACGCTGGGGTATTTAATGCTTCTTTTTAGTCCACAGCTCTCAAGAAGCTCTTTTATTAAGGTATTTCTTTGACTGCCTATCAGACAGGATCTTCCCGTGTTCAGTCCTGGATATCTGTGGGGTTGTCTGAAGTCTCTATCTGCGCAATCTAAAATACCTTAGATACCTTTTTTTTCAGCTTCCTAGTTATTTCTTAAGTACTTGTCTTCTGATACCACTCAACAATATCTTCCAAGCCTTCATTCACACATCAGTTCAGAGGTCAGCTGTATTTCATAATCCTGGCATGAGTTTATCTCACTGGAGGTCACAGGAGTCTTCTGAGATGGAACCAGAAGATTTCCTTTATTTTCAACCCTCTTGTAAAGGAAATATATTTATTGATCTGCAAAACACCTTAAAAGCAAACCCCTGTTCTGTTACTTTCCCAAATAGCATTTTAGTTGATTAACAGCTGAATCCCACAATTTGCTGTGAATTCAATTAATGTTACTTAGGTTGAATATTTAAAACCATTTGTAACAAAGGTTTGTGACATTTCTGTCAGGTCACATTGACTTCAGACTTGGCAACTATCTAAGTACTTAATGAAGTGTTTTCATACAGAAAAGCATGGGCAAACTTTGGAAAGCTTGGATAAACCAACAGATGTCCAAACGATTATTTAAAGGTCATTTGAACTCAATCAAGTTTCATGACAATCTCATGGCTTGAGTTTGTTTCAAATACTTCCTAGCTTTGACTGTGCCAAAAATACGTGAAAATAGCAATTTCTTAAAATACACTGACAGACACATATCTGATCCTGCAGCAAATAATGCCCTGTAACCGTTTAAAACCAAAGTTGACCAGATCCGATTGGTCTGATTTTGGAAATTATTTTAGTTTAATTCAGTTGGTATTCTGAAAGATGGGTCTAGCTATGTGTTTCCAATAATCTCACTTATTTTTTACAAAGTAAGTTATTTTGTAAAAGTACCAGGAATAATAATGAGCAATTGTCAGTCAGTTATGCTTAAGTAAGACATTATAACATGTTTACAAAAGATTTTATGGCAACTGTATGTCCTCTTTGCATTATAGTTGAACACAACAAAAAGAATTGTTGAAGAAAGAAATTAAGAGAGAAGAACAAGAAAAGAATAAAGATGGAAAGAGAAAAAAGGTCCACATAAATTAAAAAAAAAAAGTAATTTGGAAGAGCATGATTCAACAGTCTGGAATTACATTAGGAATCAGGAGCTGATTAGTTGCATTAACAGCAAACTCCCATGATGGCTTTGTTGAAGTCACTAACACCTCTGCATCAGTTTTTCCATCTTTATTAGAATATTTATCAGCACAGAAATAATGGTTAAAACTAGATGATCTTTTGTGAGATGAAAATTAATGCCCAGAATCTTACATCTTCAAAAGAGTAATTATTAACTAGCTTATCTAATCAAAGGATTTTGAAGTACAAAACATCGTGACAAGATTCTTTTAATAGATCACAAACAGCCAATAAAAATGTTTTTTCCTCATATGTGTAGAAATAAATCATTTGTATAAAATAGAAATTGCCTGCTGTGCTTTTTATGAAAATAACAGTAGCACTTCAGACAATGAAGCCGAGGGTGGGACTACTAACAGTTATAAATACAACATTAATAACGTCATTGTATTTCCCTTGACTTCCACACTTGTATCTCTGGGGAAATAAAGGCCCTGTTACTTACTAACTTGAATTCCTGTCATTGTACTTTGGGAATCAGTTGCTTGAGATGAAAACCTACAACGTATGCTGAAGGTTATCATATTTGGGGTCATTCACAAGCACATAA
>KZ506118.1:362033-374159 GCA_002844005.1 Limosa lapponica baueri
ATCATAGTATTTTTGTATGTTTTCAGCCAGTCCAATGCAGTGATGTGTCAAGCTTTGCAAAAACACCAGTTCATCATTTCTTCTCAGTGTCTTTGCCTCCCTCCTGCCACTTCTACAGTTAAAGTGAACTGATGACAGCAAAATCTTAAGCAAAATGCTTATTCCTTATTCTAGCTAATACCAGTGGGTAATTATCTCTGAGCGTTCGCTAAAAATCTACACTAGGTCAGGCAGAGCTGCTGCTAAACTGCTTCTATCAAGCTGTAGCATTCCTTTCCCTCTGAAAACATCTATTTTTGTTTAGAAAGGACTGCATTAATTTCACTACATGTTAAATTGCATTATACTTATATAGACCCTTTGGTTGGTGTGGAATCCTGTTGCTCATGCAAATGGGCTCAGGTGGAGCCAAGAATTGTGTGGGTAAGGAAGAGATGGATCAAGCAGTTTGACAAAATAACGTCACAAAGAGTCAGCCAGACTTCCAAGATTCTACAATCCCAATGCCATCTCAAACATGGTCTCAAGACTCATGTAACAGAAATTCTTGGAAGCATAAAAGAAGAAGCAGTCACATAGGGATAGAAGGACACAAGTGCAATTGTCCCAGGCAGCTCCATGGTGCTTCTCCATAAGCTATCTGTGCTCATTGATACTATATACAATCGTAGAATCGTAGAATCATCAAGGTTGGAAAAGATCTTTAAGATCATCAAGTCCAACCATAAACCTAACACTGCCAAGTCCATCACTAAACCGTGTCCCTAAGTGCGACATCTACGCATCTTTTAAAACACCTCCAGGGATGGTAACCCAACCACTTCCCTATATTCTGCTTCAAGAAACTCTGAAGCCCTTAAGGGAAATAAGACAACACAGTATCAGCAGTCATTTATTTTGGGTTTAGATGTTACATATCTTGACATCCAGTTCTTTGCTGTTTCCAGATGGTCAAATAATTTGTAGCTGTTCATTTAAAAGGGAATGGCCAAATGCCAGTGTCAGTTAGATGGTGGTATGGCAGCAGCAGTTTCTTACTGCAATATTACTTGATCTGTATAGTTAAGACAAGTCAAGGAAGGGTCTTTTCAATTCTAGTCCACATACTGATGCTATATGTGTAACAGTGAAATAATTAGGCTTGAGCTATTCCCTGGCGTGGAGGCTGAATAACATGGGACAGCCATTATTCATACAGTTAAACTCCCAGTGTTCAAGATAAAATAGCTATATAATGTTTGTTGGGATTATTTCTTGCCCCTGCTAACTCCAGAAGCATGCCCAGGTATTGTTTGGGCGGGTAACAGCTAGCCACCAGAGCCATGCCGTGGACTATAGCGTACTTCCTCCCTCATACACTGCAGAAAAATGCAGAAAAAGAGTAGATTCCAATCAGCTGCTTTTTTTTTTTTTTTCCCTCCACACTGATATAACAAGAACATGTTTTAGAAGTAACCTTGTTTTCACAGAACTATCCTCTGAATAGAACAGCTGGGTATGTTTCCCCTCATCTTCATCAGTCTAGGACTGATGAAAGATGTGTAAGCTTTCTTTAGTCTGTCTACAGAGCTGCTTCAGGAAGGTGCTGAGCAGTCCAGAAGGCACAAGGAGTGAGGTGTGCATGTGAACATATCTCACTGTGAGACAGCGACACCCTAGGTGTCACTTTTTCAACATTGTAAGGAGTGTATCTATTTGGGGTTTCAATATTTTCCTTTGCCGAACTGGAGAACAGGCTTCTGTTTGTGTCTTCTTTATGCATGGCCCAGAAAAAGGGTTCTTGTTATGACTTGGGCCCATGGTTTCTTAGATCTGGCCAGACACCCATCTTTCCTAGACATCTCACACTCGGATGCAAAACAAGGATTACATATGCATGCCTGTGCAGATGAGTATGCCAGGGGTCAGAGCTTGTTCATAAATCCAGAAGTATGTATTCATTCTGGAAAAAATATAGGAGACAATGACTATAAAAAGTGCACACCTATGGCTACAGATGAGTGAGAGTGAATGATGTTATCCTGTTTCAAAGAGAGAATAAAAATATTGGGTGGTGCAGCAAGGGAAGGAACCTTTTAGAATGAGAAGTAGAGTTTGTGAAACAAGACAAACCTAGGCCCAAATTTGCCATCTTGTATCAAGCATTGTAAAGCCCTGTTGTGGTCCTATATTTTCCAATCCACCCAAGATCAAGACATTTTGGAAATCTTGTAACTTAAATTCATCTCCTGAAACTTGCAGCATCCATTGTGAAGTCAGGAGAGGCTGAGACAGTACCCAAACCTTTGGAATTTACTGTGTCCATCATTATAAGAAAAGCTTTTTGAACACCTGCCTTTGATGCCCTGTTGTTTTACAGTGTACTTCCAAACCCATTGCCCATTGTGTCAAATGCAGGCAAATTGTAATGTGAATTTATTATATTGACAAAGCTCCAGTGGACACTAGCTCTGAGCCAACAATGTATTTCACTTGGAACCAAGTACAGATTTCAGGCCAGTTTTCTGGAGGCTGAACCCATTTTAACAGCAAGCACTTGAAGCACTGACTCTGTTGTTGTCAATAGTCTCTATTTTTCAAGCTGAGAACCTAAGTCGGTACAAGGCAGAAAGGACAAAAAAAAAAAAGGGTGAAATAATAAACATTGCAAACTCCTAGCATATAGTTCCCCTACAGAATTTGGAGAACTTAGTCCTAAGTAATCCTATCTGAAATGTTTTCATGTGTGTCTGGGAAGGGAAGGGAAGGGAAAGGGGACAAATAATTTGCTATAAGATAAATTCTACTTATTTAATTTCACTGGTGGGGCCTACATGTCCTAATAGAAAAGCTTGGGTCTGTTCTTCAGCTCTGAGGCCTAGTTAGAGTCTCTACAGATGAATGTTCTCACCTTCCAAAGAAGGGTGGCATCATTCATAGCACCTCTTGGGAACAGACCCTCAAGCGTACTCTCAAATGCCCTGATATCATAAGAGTAGCTTTTGCCAGTCAAAGCCATGCCAGGGACTATGCTAACAACTTAAAAATATGGACAGCTGCAGAATAATGCATGAGCTCACACTTTTGTACTGTTCAGTGTTCTAGCAGGCATATGACAAAATAGACATCTAAATTAAGAGCTTTAGTGCTCTTAGGTTTCCTTTCTTGTCAATAGGAGAGATAAATCCTTCAGATTTCATATGGCCCAAATCTTTGGTTGATCTTTCCCTTTTTCTAGGGGATCTGGGAAAATTAAACTCTAAATTCAAATGACTCAGTTTAATTCCTACATTAATCGCAACTTAACCAGTCCAAATTTGCCACTCATTTATTTTTCAAACTACTTGCATGGTAATTTAAAGATCTCAGGTCAAGACCTGTCTTCAGTGTTATTTGTGCATAACCAACAAAGACAGCCTAAGCCATCAAATCCATTCAACTTAATTTTTGTACAGTAATGATTTTTACATTTTCAGATCTTCTGAATAGTTTTGATAATTTTGATTCTCTATATCGAAATTTTCAGTTATCAGAGAACATTGCCTTTCACAAAATGTACAAAAAATGTTAGACTGTCAAAGTCTTTTCAATAATGTAGAGTATCCTGTGTCCTTTACTCATGACATATTTATTAAACCTGGATTTTGTCCAGAAAAATATACCACTGGTGCTAATTTATTTCTTTTGGTATCACTGTTTTTAGCTTTAAGATAATTGAATTCAACAAAGATATTTATTATTAAGGACCCTATCCTGTCCCTCCAGAAGCCCAATGGGAGTGCTATTATTGATTTCCAGAAGAGTAGGATTGGGTCCAAATTATCTGAATAAATGCCAAGAAAAAGTTTGTTTTGGTCTGAGCTTTTGGCTAGTTCCTTACGCCAAAAATAGAGATAAAGGAAATGTTTCCTCTTCATCATGAATATTAACCCATTTGAATCAAAGTATGTGTTGCACTCTGACTGTGATTTTAGAAACAGAAACTGTACAGAACATGCAACAAGCCATTGCCTAGAAAAGGTGATCCAAATTTACTGGTGGCTTACATGGTGACTAAAGTTATACATGAGGAGTTAGTTGGTCGGGAAACAGATGTTAAAAAGAGGAATAAATGATAAAAGAGGCAATATAGTATCATCTGCCCTTGAGTGGATGTAAAATTTGTGTGACGACACAGAGAAAGACGACAAATCTCAAGAAACACAACAAACAGATGTAGAAAAAGCTGCTCTTTTTAACTTATATATCTTATCCTAAACCTTCTTCCAGCCAAAAATCAGGCACTGGGCTTCACCTCGCCTAGTTTTAAACATCTAGATGCTTGAAAATTAAGTCTGAGCTAGTCATTATAGTCTCACCAGACTCAAAGGAGAGAGAGTAAGTAGACTACCCAGCAGACGAATCATCTGAGCAATCTTATGTCCTAATGTTCAGATGCGATTAATCAGCATCAGAGACAACTGATTTCATTCATGCAAAGAATTTTATAAAAGCTACTTCAGGTTTAGCATCTACCATGTAGATGCCTACCTCAGAAATTACTCTCATGCAGAGTACACCTCCCAGCACACTTTTTTTGTGGGTAAACAAGGAGATCAGGTAAAACAGAGCTCCATTTAGCAAGAATCCATCCACAATTGAATAGTCGTTGCTCATTTGCATCATACTCTTTGAGACACAACACAGTGCTCCACAGACAACCTATGGCCAACCTGCAGAGTCTCATTAAGCTATTTAGATAGGTCTCCACCTAGCTTTAAAACGCGATGGACTTTTTTTTCTTCCCTGTTCCACAGCTGCCAACTCCCTTACAGTTCAGGCTGAAACGCTCTATTGTTTTGCCAGATGACACTTTTCCATCAGCTGCTCATCCTCTCCACTATCTGCATTACAAGCAGATCCAGCTCTGACTCTGTGAGAGCTCCATCTGCTTACATTTGAGGTGAGTGGCTCAGTAACTGCATGTCATTCCTCCCTGTGCAGAAGGCAGCTCCAACATCCACCGTAACCCTGTCTTCAAGGCTTTTCTGGAACTTGCAGGGTATGTCTGTATCAGTAAATAAGATTAGCTGGGGACCCGAGGATCATGGCATGGCACAACATACTTGCACACATCTTGACCCTCTTTTCACTCCCAACCCCCCAACACACACACCCCTCCGAACACCCCCAACCTGAAACAAGGTGGCCGTGTCCAGATTTCTTTCTGGAACAGTCCCTATCATGCCTTATCCCCGTAACACTCCCAGGCATTATCTAGGCCAGCGCTAGCTGGCACGGACATAACCACACTGCTGGGGGGAGGTTCTCCGAAGAGTGGCGAATTTAACCCATCCATCAGAAAAAAATACATAAGAAACACATGGAACTACTCTTTCCTGTTTGTGAAATCTTGCTCTTGCACAATAATGTTCAGATACATAACTCTTCATGGCGCTTAACAGATTGGAATGCTCTTGAAGCAAATCACCTGCCAAGGGGGAGGCAATAAGTGGGACATGAAGCCCCCAGAAATGATGGTTGACTTGCATTCTTAAGAACAGATTCATCACTCAGCCACTGATAGGTGGTAGGAACCACTGATTATATATTTGCAGCTAGCATGAAGAAGTTAGGGAAGGAATCCATTTCTCTGGCTGTTCCCTTCATTTAATTCAAGATGTAAGAAATATATATACCAGTTTCCTGTTTCACCTATTGAGCCTGTTAGGGTTTAAAATGTTAAAAGGGGCAAAGGGGTTGCTTAAAATAGCAACTGCAAAAGGAAGGATGAGAAAGGGAGTGGACTGTATCTTTTTTTAACAGTGCGGGCAAGCACAGAGATACATTGTGAGGCTCATTGCTGGTCTGAAGTATAACAGTCTTAACTAACCCCAACTGCCTTATGCCATCAATAAGCAGCGGTAAATCTGCCCCTCCACACTTACCAGTCCATAACAAGTGCTTAAATTTAGTAGGAATTAATTTTAACATTGTTACATTTGTACCGACAAGATACTTCTGGCAAATAGGATGTTACAACAAGAACTATCATATAGCAGAGAAAATTACAATTGCATTCTTAAATGTTATGGCATCTTATCTTCTTTGCCCTAATTCTCATGGCTTTTGCTCTTTGCATCTGGACTTCTGGCATAACACAACTATGAAAGAAATGTGCATTTCAGTCAAGTGATTCAAAGGAAGGGTTGCACCAATCTAAAAGCACAGGAATCATGTCTGAGGGATGTAACTTGCATTTAATCAGGAAATTCCCACTAAAATAAAGTGTCTTGTTTGCAAGGGCATTCTGTGTCTAAAATAGAGGAAGGAATGATCCTCGTTCACGTCATTAGAGTGGCAAGTAAGGCATCTGTAGTGAGGACAGGGGCTAATGGGTTATCATTCTCTCATATTTAATCTAAAAATACAACTTTGGTACTTTATTTTTAACATAATAGGAGCAAGTTCATTCTGCTGACAATGAACAGAAATATGGGAAATGGCTCAGATGTAATGAAACCTTCTATGACATTTCACCCAAATTAGAATGACCCTTTTGGAAGTTGCAATATTTGCACTTGCTTTTCTTCATCGTCATTTAATTTTCTTCCTCTAATGCTAACCAGAAATATAAATGATGAGGAACCAAGTGAATGACAGTTATTGCACAATTTCAGTCCTGACTAGAAACAAGAAAAATATAGAAATGGCCACAGACTGAGTTTTCTGTGGGTTAAAGCTGCTTCCAAAAAGTACCCAGAGCCGTATTTGCTAACCCAAGCTGAATGCATGCTCCAGCTAACATGAGGCAATAAAATGCTGTGAATGTCTGTTCAGTTACTTTGCACATTTTATGTGTTCCCATTCTAAAAGACAATTGCATATGAATGTCAAGCACACCAGAGAAGAGGGACACGGGGCACAAGAGTAAATTCATGAACCGTTTGATCTACTGTGCAGACCAACACAGGGAGACAACGCTGTGCTAGTGTTGGGCCACCAGGAGACTGGCATGGTGGAGAATGAGAAATGAGCAATACAAACCAGGAATGGTGAGAATGGCACAAGGCAGAAGAATCTTGATAACCACAACATCTACTTGTTGTTTTTCAAGATGCTGAATATTTATGAATTTTAAGGACAATTGCAATATCTGCAGGTGAAAAACCCTGGAGATTTTATTCCCTGTTTACGAAGAGTCTTTAGCAAGTTATGCCAGCTGCAGTTAAGTTTGGAACAACCTTTCCAAGAGTTTCTTACATGTTTGTATAGTCTTTCTGGAACCCAAAGCTGAAATTTCAGCACAGAATTAAGGACTATATTCTGCCCATTTACTATCACAGCCCTTACTCAATTATGGTGAAAAGACTATAAATATGTCCATAAGAAGATACTGGCTTTATGCAGGACTCAGAGGATGTACAGGACTCTGGAAACAGAAAAGGAGAGTGTTGCCAGAAGTAAAAAAATGAAACAGTAGAAGAAAGCTCAGCAAATTTAGTCTATGAAGGGCAGGTGGGAGGACAGCACCAATGTTTGAATATCAGTTTTATCAGAACTGGGTCATGCTGCTAGCCTGCGAATCTGTGAATATGGAGGTCTCTCTGTGCCTTGTAATACATATGGCATAATAAAAAAAAAAATAATGACACAATAAAATGTCATATTCAGAAGCTTTGAACTGGGAAAGCTGGAGACGAAACCAGAGGGTTGCTCTGAGAAGAAACAGTATTCTGTGGCTGCAGCTTCCAGTAAAGTTCAAGTTCTTCTATGGAAAGATTTCAATAGATGAGGTCAAGGCTACAAAAAGTACATGAGATATTACAGGAAGAGATATGCCAGAAGCTGGATTTCAATGCCTGGATGGAAAAGCCAAAAAGATCAGGGAAAAGTGAAGAAAGTAGTTATAGAGAACAGTTAACAAAGGAAAGGAGATACAGCTCTACCTAGAAGACTACATTTATACTTCATGTAAACTAGGGAAAAATTAAGTTTGCACCAAGATAGTGCCATAATAGGGAAGGTTACTTGGAAAAAATGAATACTAGGTAGCAGAAAGTCTCCAGCTTTGAAAAGTGGTGGGAGGAGTTGTAAGGAGTTCATTTCTGACTGATGTTGAGAATAATTTGATTTTGCTGGCCTGGAAGCTTAAGAGAAAGAGATATAGGTACTCTTCTGTAGCAAAGCAAAGAAAGAAGGAAGGGTCATGAAGGGGAGGTCAAGGAAAAATGATACCTAAAGGTCAAGGATGGGGAGAGAGCTAAAAACAAGTTAGGGAGAGCTTTTCCCTGGAGAAATCAAAATGTAGTTTTGAGCAGGAAGTAGCTTTGGAGAGTTCCTCTTGAAACAAGAATACTCCATTTCCTGGAGATAAAAAATAGATTGCTGTTAGGAGCAAAGAGGTCCACTTCAGAGAATGGTGGCTTGATCTGAGAACAAATACGTGACCAGGCCACTAAAGCATCTAAGGAGGCTTATTGTAGATCTGTAGACTGAGAAACAAGCAAGGTGATGTTTTGTTAATGTCTGCAAGTGGAGTGAGTGCCATGGAGCACAGGTCTGTGCAAGTTGAATACAAGAGTTCTGAGCTCCTCAGTACAAAATAGATATGGAGGTACTGGAGAGATTCCAGCAAGGGGCCACAAGGATGATTAAGGAATTGGTGTGACTGCTACGAGGACAGGTTGAGAGAGCTGGGACTGTTTATACTACCAAAGAGAAGGCTCAGGGGGGATCTTACTAATGTATATAAATACCTGAAGGCAGGGTGCAAAGAAGATGGAGCCAGGCTCTTTTCAGTGGTGATCAGTGACAACACAAGAGGCAATGGGCACAAACTGAAACACGGGAGGTGCTGTCTGAACATCAGGAAAGACTTTTTTACTGTCAGGGTGACTGAGCGCTAACCACAGTTTGCCCACAAAGGTTATGGAGTCTCCATGCTTGGAGATATTTGAAAGCTGTCTGGACAGTTCTGGGCAACCAGCTGTAGGTGGCCTTGCTTGGGCAGGGGCTTGGACCAGATGACCTTCAGAAGTCCCTTACAACCTCAACCATTATGTGATTCTGTAAAGAGTAGTGATGGTAATACCTGGGGCTACCAAACCTACTCAACTGAAGGACCAGAGACAGCAGGAGAAGATGTCACACAAAATCACAGCATTTAGAAACCAAAATAGATTCCAGAAAAACAAAACAAAACAACTCCAATGCACTTGGGAGAAGAAAGGACAGCAAAATAAAGAAGAGTTCATTGCATAGCAACAAAGTGGTCTATCTTTTATGGAGGACTTTGAGGTTGCAAGTCAATACCTGTATGGGTTTTGTTAAAGCCTTGTTTTAACAGTGACTGTGTACCTGGGCAAAAGAACCCACTTTGTCTTTTAAGCCCAGATTCCCCAGTGTGTCAAAGTAATGTAAAACATGTCTGGAACAGAAGAAAAGACTTTGGTAATATCAATAACAAAGTCAGATTTTGAGGTTTCTTCCAGAGGCCACCTTCTATAAACAAAACAGTATCTGAAGACAGAATTCCTGTTTTCCCTTGGCTAACAGCATATGATCCTCTAGTACTAAATATAGATGCAAGTAAAACTGACATTCACAGTTTGAGCCTTTACCATATAAAGGGAGAAGTCGTGTTACTCCATGATCACATTTTTTAATTGGTGGAGGCCACATTTTGCTGCAAAACGTATAACATGTTATAACGTTATAACAATAACACGTGCCTGTTTTCAATACATTAAGGACTGTATTTAATAAGGTCCTGAGAAGACAGGCATCTATAGTAACTACAGAATGTCTATTTAAAATACAAATCTTTCAGCAGTACCTTGAAAAATGTAGTTAAAGTAGCCATCCCAGCAAGCAGCTGCACTGATTTGAAAAATTGTGGCTTCAGGTCATCATAGCTGGGCCTTGGAAATACCTACTACCAAAAATGTGGTGTCCAGTAGGACTACTAGTAGCGTTAGGAGCTTCCTAAAAGGTATCAACCAGCTTCAGTCTTTGCTGACCTGCAGAAGAGAGCGCTCTGACCTCCTCTGCATTGAGAGCTGACGAGCTACCCAGCTATTTCCATGGCCAATGTCCAAAACCAAGAAAATGGCCAAGCACTGTTTTTTCATCCACAATCCAATCTGAAATCAAAGTGAAGAGCTTGTTCAAAGGTCTGATCAGCGAGGACCTATTTGCACATATAAGATCTTTTTATGTCTTATAAGAGAAAAACTTAGAGCCCAAGGACGTGATGCAAATCTGTCGAAAGCCTTTTCTAGGTCTCTATGAACATTTGAATAGCTTCCAATCATCCACATAAACAGTACTCCTGCCTCTTGGGGTATATGGCATCTAAACACTGTCTCTTGCTTATTTCCCTGGGTAGATAACTACTGCATTCTGTCAGTGCAGTTCGGTGAAAGTCACAGAATTTAGGTTGGAAGAGACTCTTAAGATCATCGAGTCCCCTCAAGGGAACAACGCTCGCCTTAGAAATGGAAGTTTCTCCCTCTCCAACCCAAGCAGAGTATCCCAGGGATTATTTTAGTCGTTAGGAAGTGCAGTCATGTTACTGCCCAGAAGGAGCCCCACTGCCTCATGGTAAGAACCATCTTTCATCACCACTACTTAGGGCTGACCCCACAGTAACAGATTTGATTTGGAGCTAATTAGAATGCTCCTGAATGGAGTCAAGCATGAAGCAAAAAAAGGAGGCTATGGACAGCCAGGTATCTAGAACCTGAGATCTCTCCCTGACCCTCTTTTATTTCACAACATGGATTTCTTTATTCTAGTGATTTTTAACTGAATGTCTTTAGTGATGTACGGCTTATCAGTGCGATTTAAACTCGGTACATGGTGGTGGGCTCATTCTATCCAGATGAACGCTGTGTCTGTATTACACGGCCACGCTTGCAGAAGAGCATGGATGAGTGAATCACCGCACCTCCTTTTGAGGTCAGACATTTTGTCTGGAAATGAATTTAATCCAGACTTGAAAGGCTTGCCTGGAGTGATTTCTGTGCAACAATGTAAACAATGTATGGTCAGTTATCATCTTCTTTGTGCAAGCGCATATATTTCCCAGCAGCCGAAAAATTTACTTTTTTTTAACAACTGATCTTATCTAGGCTTCCTGGGAGATTCTGATCCAAACTCCTACTACAACTGGAATTTAAAAGTAAACTTGGTCACCTTTATTCTACTGAAGTAGAGTAAGAGTGTCTTTAAAAAGTGTCTTTAATCATTAATAAAAAGTGTCTTTAATAATTTCCATAAAATTCAGGAATGTTGTTCTTTCAAACCTGCAGCTACATTCCCAAACCCTGTTTGGTAGCTTTTCCCTCAATAGACAGTGATTCAGTGTATTTTATGCCTCAAGTTAATTACATGCTGCTATATTAATTTCAGAATTTTATTTTACCGAGTTATTTCCTTTGCTGATGCCAAATATGGAGGATGAGGGGAATAAGTTTTACTAAGTATTTTTCATCTTAGAGTTAGATGGGAAAAGAAAATTTCAGTTAGCAAGGAGTCTGACTTACTTAAAGGCTTGAACTTTATTCCATATAAAAATCATTGAACTCATATAAATAAGGACTGTAAGACAGACAAATGTGTTCTTCTTAGTACAAATTCAATTGTCTTTCATCGTCTTGCATCTTGCTGTTTTAAGACTAAATATGGAATCGTTTACAATGTAATCTACATGAAAACAGGTATCTGCATGCAAACTTCGTATTTCGTTTGTGGTATCTGCTGTTACTGTTATGGTTTTATTATAGCCTTTTATGATAAAATAAATATTGTTCCAGTGTTTCAAAAATTAGATAGAATGTCAATACACTGCAGTTGACAGCCAACACTATAATTTATAGAAGTTGTTTGGCTTTGTAGAAGAAGAGGCAAAGCATAGCTACACACTAAAAAGAATGTCACATTCTTGCAGGAATGTGCACTAGGGGAAAAAACCGAGACAGATAATGTCATTCTTCTGTATCATCTGTCCAGTCCATAAACATGCGCAGTTACAAAACTGCAATATCCTAATTTCTCAATTTGTCAAAGTACATTTAAAGTTGCCATTGGTAACGTTTCTGTGGTAACTTCTAAAACACAGAAAACTGTTTTCTGACTTTAATTCACCTCATGCATCTAATGCAT
>KZ506119.1:10208-48047 GCA_002844005.1 Limosa lapponica baueri
TTTTTTTTCTTCCTTTAGTCACTAGTGATTGTATGACCTTTCCCATGCTTTTTTATTAGAAGAAGTGTTTAACGCAGTAGTTAAACGTGAACAAGCTTTATATGAAACCTTTGTGTGCTTTTCCAGGTGAAGCTGCTAATAGGCGCGTACCGAGTGCAGCTGCAGTGACCCCGCAGCCGGGAGCGTGTTGAGTGGACCGACACGCTTTTGGAGACACGTCTGGTTCCTCTGGTTAGAGACTGACAAAGCAGTTTGGAACTTTTTGGCACCATGCTCTTAAGACTGAAGCTCCCGTCTCGCTGTCCCTCGCTGGCAGTCACGTAGGAAGGTGTGTGTCCGAGCGCAGTTCGGTGTGCTGCGCTGCGCTGGTGGGACAGGGTTGTCAGCTTTTTTTTTACTTTGTACAGATCTAGATGTAAGTATTTGTGCCAATACATATAATTCTGGTTTTCTTTAACTTGTGGAGTCCAGACTGCATATTTCAGCTTTTCCACAATGTGGAATGGTGCATATAAGAACTATTTAAGGTAACTACGTGAAATGTCTTTTTTAATAGAAAGATCTTTTCATTTTGTAAACTAAATTTTTCTACTTATTCTAACTGTAATGTTTCTATGTAAAATGCAGAACTGTCATATTCTTGGAGCCTTGGGCAGAAATTACACTTTGAAGTCACTGCGTTAGATTTAACTTGGAATTGCTGAGGGCTGCGTTTGAAACTTTTCCTGCCGTTGTCTCCCAGTGAGAAGGTGGTTCCATGGAGGGCGAGGCCCTCTGGTCAGACGCGGTTGGGGCTGCAGGTATGAACAAAGACGTCTGAATAGGCTCAGCTCACACAGGGTGGCAAGCAATGTTTTAAAACCGCTTCTGCCTTAGAGGAGCAACTGATAGTTTTACAGACACCTCAACTTTTGAGTTCTTAGTCAAGTGACGTAGGAAAACAAATGTGAGCTGAGAACAGCAAACCAGGAAAGTTGTAACTGCCGTGAACGTGCCGGCAATGCTTTTCCTAGGCAAGAAGCTACAGAGAGGACTTCAGATGGTCTCAACCTGACCGATGAGAACACGTACTGCCCCTCAGTGCAGAAACTCAGTTCCTCAGTGCAAAGAGCTGCTATCTTTTTATTATTATTATTTTATTTAAATGACCCATTTTATCAGGTGACAGCAGTTCTGTAATGGTCCTGTGCTATAAAATACAAATGTAATACTTCTGCATGAAGTATAGAATATTTTTCTTTGTAAATTAACCATCATCTTGAAAAGGAAAAAAAAAAAAGGAAAAAAAAATATCCAGATTGTGCCTTTGCTGTTCTGGTTGCCACATGTAGTTTATACACCACCATGTGCCTGTCCTATTAGCAAAACTATTGTGGATAAAGTCTTACTGTATTTGAGTGCTCACCATCAAAATGGTGCAGATGTAGAAAGTATCCTTTTAAGAACTGTGACTTTTTAATATAATAGTTCAATTAACCAGTCTTTAATTTTTGGTTCTTGAAAGTTTAAAACTTTCATATTTAAGAGATGCCAAATGAGTAAGTAACAAAGCACACTGTTTCAATTTTGTGGAATATCACATTAAGCTCTATAAAACTAGAACAGCAACACGACATACAGCTACTCCTTTCCGGTTCGATTTAGAATAGTTGCCTTTCTTTTTGCAACTAGTATTGATGGGATGTGAACAAGTCTGGGTTTTGAACAGACTTGGTACCTCCACCTCTCAGAAATACACCAGATACCTCATTTTTGCAAAGTGTGGACACCTGAAATGCATGAAAAGTACTGGCTGAGAATCAGGAATGTCACTACCAGCACTTGGGACTTGGTGTAGCTGCGGTTTTTTTTTTTTAGTCACTGTGCAAAATATCGGAGTGACAGTTTTCATGTAGGTGGCAACCCCTTCCTCAGCTACTCCTGCGTTGTGCCCGCGAGGGTACCATTTGGGTGCGTGAAGCTCTGTACAGCACGTGTCGGTGGGAAACGTTCGAGCTGTTCAAGGTGGGGGGACAAAATGTTTGTGAACAAATATCCATATAATATAGACACTTTCTAGAAACTGTTGTACAGTCTAACCTCAGAATGTCTGGTAATGCTCCAAGAGTTGACATAGCAGGTAGTTTGTCAAAGGCTGTGAATTGGGGGGGGTTGTTTTGGGTTTTTTTGCCTTGAAGTATTTGGGAGAGAGGGAGGAGTTTTGCAGGACATGGGGATAAAATTTGGGTTCATGATGCATTTGAGGGATGGATTTTGCAATCATCGTTCTCTCTTTAGTTGGTGATAGAAATTCAAAATCCCTACTGAAGATGCATAAAAGACATATGAAATGATGTTTGAAGCTGGTTTTTGTCTGATTTTATTATATGGGTTTCATCCAATTGCTAAAAGGTTTTGGTGGACAAAGGATGAAGAGAAAGTAGCTTGAATGAAAACCCCACTTCTTTAGGCACTGTGGAGAAATACCTTTGAAGTACTTGCTCAGTTTCTTGCTGCTCCCTGTCAGCCAGGCTGAGCAGCTGGGGTTCCCATGAACAGCAATGGCAATAAATTGTTCTGAAGGCTTGGATTCATTCTTTTTCACTGCCACATCATCAGTACTCGTGTTCCTGGTTTCTTGCACAGATCCTGAAGGTCGGTGGGTGATGCAGCTGACTTTATCACAGGTCCTCTCTGCTTTCTGCACACATTTTTCAAAAACAAGATGTGTTTTGATCAGGCTGGATAGAAGAAAGCTGTTTATGGGAGAGACAGAGTGCAGCTGCCAGCTCAGCCAGCGCGGGTTGCTCGGAGTGCCTCAGGGCCATCCTAAAATGTCCTGCCTGTCTGTACTTGCTACAGTTCCGTTCTCACCCTTTGCCTTCCCATGCAGTACTGGAAAACAGCCTGTGTAAAAGCTTTTTCCTTTAGGTCAGTCTTTGGCAGCAGCAGCCCCAGTAGGATGGGAGCTGGGATCACATTGCTATCGGAATGCATCGTGCAGGGTCCTTAGTTTTGCTGGAGTTGCCCTCTGTAACGGAGTCTGTATCGGAGAATGCAAGAGAACTGTAACAGCCACCTTGTTCTAAGCACTGCACCTCGTTGCTGAATCCTGACACTTTAAAATTCCTCAGCTTTTCAGTGTCCCACATAAATGGGGAACTTGTCTTAAAATGTTTGAGTGAAAAGCAAAAACAAGGCTTAGAAAAAAAATACTCAAGGCAGACAAAAGACAGCACGGCTGACAAATTTGAGCAGGACTGAGGCAGCAGTAAAAAATAAGGTTAAAAAGGGGCTCTTAAAAAAGCAAAATCTGAAACACCTCAAGTATAGCAGCCAGGAGGAAGGGACCTGGCAGAAGATCATTCTTTCTGATTTCAAGTCAACTGTTTCTCCACAGCAAGGTCTCCCCTGTTGTGCAGGATGGCTACAACTGGGTTTTTTTTCCAAGAATTTCTGTAATACTTCCTAAGTGATTTGAATTGTAAGGAACTCCTCTGTGGTTAGTTACTGTTGGCACAGGCTCAGTGACAGTAAGTGGCTCAGCTCCTCCCTCTCCTGTGTGTGCCACTCCTTAAAAAAAAAAAAAGCTCTGCTTCTAAGACAACTGAAACCGTGTGTTTGGGAACTGAAGACATCGTCACCACAGCCAGGGCAACCCCTGCCTCCTCCCAAACCGGATTCATCGCAACTGTTTGGGCATGTTACAGCAGCACAGATGTTCTCAGCCAGAGCTGGAGGACAGGACTACCCATGTGGTGACATCTTGATCCTGTGTCACAAACCCTCACTGACAAGAAGTCTTGTTCCCTGGCGCTGTTATTGCACAGACTTTCAATAGCCAAGTGTAGAGAATGTGAATTCGGGGAAGAAAAGCCCAGTTAGGCCTGTTACAGCAATTGCACGTTACACTGACCACAGTCATCCCTGTCATGGGGGAAAAACTCCCTGCCAGCCGAGCCCCAGCCCGCAAAGGCTGTGCTTACATGCATAGTTACTTTTTTTTTTTAAAAAGGGCATTACCAAGCTGGTTGTGACATCCTGTCTGGAGAAGTTTGCATGGGAGATGTGGGGGCATTTGAAGTTTCCCTTGCTTTCCTGGATCTGTCAGCTCTGCTTGTCTTAACATTCAACAGTTCATATTTGTGTCAGCAGAAGGATGAGGATCCCTAAACCCCAACCTAAGCCCTAAACCCACCCCACCCCAGCCTGGCTGCCCTGCACTCACCCTTCCCGACACAGGAGGGTTACCAGGAGCTCCCAGTGGCTGCACGGTGTGTAAGTACAGCATTAAGTACAGCAAGCCAGTACTGATTTGTGCTATTGTTATGAGTGGTATGATGCAATACTTACATACACTGAAAATTACACAGGACTTCCTCATTACTGTGCACCTCAGAGATGGGCCTGGCTCTGTCTTTTCTTCCATTTCCTACCCCCCAACCTCCTGTTTTCCAGACTGAACAAACCCCACTGTCTCTCCCCACCACCCCTATGCTCTAACCTGATCATCTCGGTGGCCTCCTCTGGACTTGTTCCCATACGATCTTGTCTTCAGGAGCCCGGACTGGTCACAGTGCTCCAGCTGCAGTCTGGGAAGCGCTGAACAGAGAGGAAAGATTGCTTTCCTTGCCCCGGCTCAGCTGTGCTCTTCTAATGGATCCTTCATCTTCACTTGTCCCTCAGGGCTCCCAGATCAGCCTCTGGAAAGCTGCTTTGCAACCAAGTCTGTACCCAGGCTGCACAACTGCACTGAGTTACTCCGTACCCACTGCAGGACTTTATATTTGCCTTTTTTGAACTCGGTGAGGTTCCTGCCAGGCCCTTGATTCGTGTTCGCTGCCTTGTTGCGTTCAGGAAATAGAAAATAAACATCCTGTTATTCACTGACTAATTTTAAACAGGTTTATAATAGATATAGAAACCCTGAAAAAATGGTGATATATTATAGTGCAATTGTCATCACATCAAAATTTTTCATTATTCATCTCACTCTTTTTTGGTCTTTTTTATTGGGCTACTTAACTGCATGGACAGAGAAATCTTACTGCAGCTTTAATCTCCCCATCAGCTAACATTTCCTTCTAGTCCTTTCCAGCTGTTGCAACGTAAACACAATCATTTTTTCTTTAAATACAAAAGTCATCAATTTCCTATCTTTTGTCACGTATTTTAGTGCTTGAAAATATTTTCTTACTAATTTCATTTAACGCTGAAGGGTTGGTTGTTTTTTTTAGTTCAAACACAATCGTTAAACAAAGGAGCAGTCTTTTTAATATATCATTTACTCTGATTCCTGTTGTAGCACATACAAACTTTCATCCACACCGTTTCCCAGCATCGGTGCCAGAGATCCGGAAAGCAAATCTGCTTCCGATACAGTCTAGATCAGAAGGGAGTCAAGGCCTCAGATACAGATCAGAGTTGGCCAACGTCAGCTGTACTGTGAAAATCTCAGCTCTGTGTAACACCAGGCAGGTACCACCTTCTCTGCCGGAGGCTGAAGAGCGTAACGTCACAAAAGCTGTAACTTGTCCCCTCCTACAGGAAAAGGCATCTTGAACGTCGCAAGCTGACATCGTATCCAGGTTCTTCTGATGGGTCCTTTTCCCATCCGGGTGCTGGTGGGGGACACACCACCTCCGTGCTGGTCCCTCTTCCCACCACTTCAAACGTCCCTGTTCCCTCAGGTCCCACAGGGCAGGCCTGTCTACAAAGCAGAAAGAATACAGCTAAAGTGAGAGGGACGAGTTCATCCCTCTCCACAGATCAAGTTACTGTTTTATTGGATAACAGCATTATTCTTGTGCCCAAGGGCATAGAGAGCAACAAAGAAAAAAAGAACAGTGGTTGAGCACAATAGGAATGCAAAGAGACTGATAAGCGAGCACAAAGGGAAGAGATTACATCACAAAAGTCACAACCACTGTTAAGTGCCCTGATGAGTGACAGTATGATTGTATTCTCACCTCTGATGGTCTTTGCAATTCCAGCTTGAAGAGCAGCGCTTTGCACATGATGAGGGTGTAGCAGAAAGCCATCTTCATTTCCGCGGGTGCAGAGCCGCCAGGGGGGTTCGTTAACACCTGATGCAATGGAGAACATTCTCAGGAAATAGATAGGATTCAGGTGAGGAGTTCTAAGAGACACTTAAGTGGTAACTTCCTTGAAAACGTAGTTCTGTTATCAAAGTCCAGCAAAGTACAAGAACTCAAACAGCAAACGGCAGAGCAATGCATTAGCAAATATAGTTGGGTAAAGAGCTGGGAAATGCTGATGCTTTCCCAGATAGCCCTTCCAAGGGGTTCCCTGCAATTCTCTACCACTTTTCAGGAGCCCCAGCAGCAGCAGCCTGACAGAAGGTTTTGACTTGGCTACGGATGAAATGGGAGCCCAGTGCATTTTCTGGTGTAACACAACTGCGTGCCAATTTATTTCCGCGTTGCAGAAGGGAATGCAGTGACACAGGGAGGCCGGGCCTCAGCTCTCAGCTCTGCAAAGCCCTGCTCAGCAACAAGGGAAGGAAGATCAAACTGAGCAGGTGTCACTTTTTTTTACGTGACTGATGTGACGTGCTCTCCCAGAGTCTTTCGCAATTTTTTCTGTTTGCTATTGCACACCTTGCCCCAAATACAATGCAATCCACTCATATTTTTATCTAATCTTCCCTCAATCTTTAACACCATTTTATTAGGCCATTAGGCTTTGTCAGTCAGGTTCACACCGCAATCTGAAGTGCACACGCACACACAAAGGGATAATGGGGAAAGAGAAAGAAAGGATTTTATCACTCCACTGAGACAAGGAGCCATTATTTAGCCAGTCAAAGAAACACTTGTATCTCCAAGGAACCTTGGCCACCAGCTCTTCCCTTCACAGGAAGGAAACTGTACGTTGAGGACAGAAAAATTCTGAGACACCTGGGAAAGCTGCCAAACATGGAGGCTCCCAAATGGCTCTTTCACACAGGGGCACTCTGATACATAAGGACAAGCGAGAAGGCTGAATTCCCAACAGCTACGTGGTCAGGACAGAATGTCAGCTGGATAGAAAAATCTCTTTTGAGTCAAACTGAAAAAAATTAAGTTTTTTTCTGTTACTACTTCTTTTCTGATAGTTTTTAACTATTGTCATTTTTAGATTTTGTGAGTAAATGTCTGTAGCTTGCTTATTTCTGTAACCTGTTGTATCTTACACATTATTGTGTGATTATTTTTATATTACAATTTTATTGTGATTCTACTATAACTAAAAAACAACAGGGAACTCCTTAGCAAAGGGCAATGCAAAACCAGGAAACAAGGTGTGCCATCAGTTTTCCCACCTCCTCAGCCCCCTTCTTCAGTATCGAATAGGTGACAGGGTCCAGGTCAGGGAACGCTTAGACTGGACACAGCTGATGGGAAGCAACCGCGAGTGCCGGGAGAGCTGGCTGCTGGTGCTGCGAGGCCGCTCTCTGTTGGTAAAAGGGCCCGGCAAATGGGAGAGGGGTGCGAGGACTGGAGGAAAGCAGATGTCACTCCAATCTTCAGGAAGGAACACCCAGGGAACTACAAGCCCTGGGAAGGTGATGGACCAACTACTCCTGGAAACCATCTCCAGACCAAGAAGGACAAGAAGGTAGCTGGCAGTAGTCAACATGGATTTACAAAGGGGTCATTTGCAAATCCTTAAGGATCCTAACCTGATAGCCTTCTGTGATGAGGTGACCAGTTCAGTGGATATGGGGAGAGCAGTGGTTATTGCCTACCTGAAGTCACTTCAGGAAGGCTTTTGACACTGTCTGCCACAGTATCTCCATTGACAAGCAGATAAACTACAGGCTCTATAAGCAGTGAGGTGGACTGAAAACAGGCTGAACAGCTGGGCCCAGAAGGATGTGATCAATGGCACAAAGTCCAGCTGGAGGCCAGTAAGTAGCAGAGTACCCCCAGAATCAGTACTGAGGCCAGTCCTTTTCAGCATCTTCATTTATGACCTGGTTGATATGACAGAGCGCATCCTCAGCAAGTCTGCAGGTGGTACAAAGCTGAGAGTGGCTGATACGCCAGAGGGTCATGCTGCCATCCCAGAGGGACCTCGACAGGCTGGAGAAATGGGCCCACAGGATCTCGTGAAGTTAACAGAGGGAAATGCCAAATCTTGCACCTGGGGAGGAATAATCCCAGGCACCAGGACAGGCTGGAGGCCAACTGTCTGGAAAGCAGCTGTGTAGGTAAGGACCTGGGGGCCCTCGTGAACACCAAGTCCAAGAGCAAAAAATGTGACCTGGCCACAAAGGAGGCCAATGGCATCCTACACTGCATTAAAAAGAGAGCTGACAGGATATGGAGATGATCCTTCCCCTCTCCTCAGCACTGGTGAGATCTGGACAGGGACATCTTTCACATGTCATTAATAAATAGCTCAAAATATCTTGTTCTTTATGTATATAGGTCTCTATTCACTGTTAACACAGCTACAGAGACAGCTCTGAGTACCTTTACCAGCCCAAACAAACACAGCGGAGAACTAACCCAAATTCCTTTTGCTTTATCAGTAGAACTTACACATCTCAGTGAAATTCCATCAGTATTTAAAATTATTTTTGTAAAAGCAACTGATATTTTGAAATTTCAAAGCTATCAGAACTACACACCAAGCTGCATAAATCTCCCTTTAAAACCTTCAGATCCGTCAGTCCCAGAAAGATGCTTCCAACACCCAGGGTAGATGACGCTACATACTTGCGTGTACGCAAACAGAATTCGACTGCAGGTTTTACAGAGTACATGGACACAGCTTTCCGGACCAAAACCTACTGGCTAATCCCGATGACTGTTCAGAACTGGAACCTACAATCTTGATCTTACAGACTGGATTCCGAGTGCAACGTATGAGTAACATCCAGTAGCTCAGACACGGCATCATAGTAATGTGGCACTATGGTTTTTGGATGCAAGACACATTATGGCCAGCCAAATTTTGAGCTGCCTGCAAGACTTCAGGTCCTTTAAAAACACATTAATATATGACAAGAATTATGCAAGGAATTAAATTGTCTGAGGGCAAGTATTAGTTTGAAGTGTAGAAGCAAAATTACATCAAATTGCAAATGTGAACAAGAAGAGGGCCCCTAATTTCAGTAATTGCTGAATAAAGCCAAATAGCCTAATACATACCTTGTACTAAAACTTGGTTTAGGATTCCCTGTTGTGTGCATAAGATCACAGAAGGATTCTGCACAAGCCAGTCTTCATCTGCATTTTAAGATTTTAATAGTAACCTAAAAAAAAACCAAAAAAGGCAGTAAATAACACTTCAAACAAACTAGAAAATACAGTAACTTCTCTTTTCAAATACCCATAAGTATAAAATGCAGAAATAAACCATAATAAAACTTCACATTAACAGAAAAAAAATCCATTTATTCTCTACCCATTCTTACCACTTAATCTGTTACTACACAGATTTCTCTAAAGTTTTTAAATTTGATGTTACTACCTCAGCAGTTAAAAAACAGCCGTTCCAAGAACATTAACAAGTTCCTACATTTTCATACTTCTACTTGGAATAGATTAAGTGCAGTTCTGCTCCGAAGATCCCCAAGTCATTTCTCTTTGGAGGGTTTTTAAAACACGCATAACACACACAATACTGTCATCTTCTGGGCCTGCTAATGCCCAAGGCCAAAGTGACATTTTATCCTTCTCATACTATTGCCACTAAAATAATTAGGATCCCTGCACACAACACAGAGTTATTAATGAAACTTGAGAACTAACGGCTCCCACTGCAGTTGTACTGAGGGTCTGGAAGCACAAATACAGTCTCCTCCCCATTCTGCAGCCCACTGTGGTACAGATATCCAACAGATACTTAAAAGGGGCCAAGCTATATACGAAAATAACTGAACTAAAATGTTGTCCTACTTTATAGTAATATCTCAGAACAGAACTGCATACAAGTCTCATTAAAATACATTTTAATATTAAAAGTATTAGAAATCGATGCAAAAGTTTAAGACTTATAATTTTAAAACTTTGCAATAGATCTGCTTGCATTTGCAGTAAGTGCAGTTGGAAGAACAAACAGCAAGTCAGAGCACAATTTTATTCCTATTACATTTGTTAATTCATAATTAAAAACTATTTTAATTATATTCAAAAAGGCCTAAATAATAATTGAAAGTGTTAATAAGGGTATTCATCTTGAACTCTTGTTTTCTTCCAGAGTCTTCATGCAAAATAATTACCTAAAGTGTTTAAAAACCAACAGCTCCCTGCCCTAGCCACTCGGGCTTCAAAACAGCTCTCATCCATGTGGGCACATTCCCTCCCTCTCCCACACCCAATTAAAATCACCTCTTCACAAATACCTCTGCTTTAAAATAACATGTGAGTGCTGCAATGTTTGACAGGTTTAACACAATCCATTACTGGGGCTGGGGAAGCAGACGCAGAACCATGTTGCAGAGCCCAGGAGCCCCAGAGAAGTGTCTGTAGAGAGGCAGACTGCCTGGAAAGCCCCCGATTACAGCAGCACAAGGGGATGAAGAACTCTGTACGCTCTCAGATAAAGACTTCTTAAAACAATTTACCAACATCTTGGGGTCCTGCTTGATGATAAGAAAACTTAGCATGCCCTGCAAAGTATTTCTTACAGAAAAAATTACTTTGGAAAGCCACACACAGGTTGCACCTTTCAGACTGGCTTCAGGAACAGCCCCAAAAAGCAACTCAGAAGTGACATACATGCAAATTACAACACAACCACAAACACTTACAATAAAGGTAGCATTTACCTTAGCAGATACAGCTGAAAAAAGGCTGAGACTAGCAGCTCAGAATAAATATGATTTCAAAGTTGGCACAATTTAATGTCTGAGTCCTATTAAAAGTGCTCTTAATTCATCAGTTCTCCCATTTTCTTCCTTCTCATTCCACCCTGCCCCCATAGTGCAGCTTGCTATATATGCAGTTTCAAAAGTTCTGTTACCTATTCCGAAACACATTCAGCGAGTTGGTACTTTCTTCCTAAAGCAGGGATGGCAGAGCACAGCCTACTAACCCTTTATAACTGGAGCTGTAATTTTACAAGTGCTAGTATTAAAATCATTTAGCAGGTCAAATACAACAATGGCTGCAATGATGACTGTCAGCCTCGAGGACCAGGCTGGAATTGTCATCTGGACAAATACTAGTGTCCTGGGATATGACTCCCACATGGTGAAACTAATCCAACTATTGATACGCGTGTACCCATCTCAAAGGGAAGCTACAACTACAAACTGCCCACCTTCCAGTCTGTATTTTAATATTATGCAGAAAAACCATAATAATTAGGCTTTTCCTCTTTTTTTTCCCCTATCTTATAAAGAGTAATGCTAAGACCTCAAAAGGCCTGGCGCAGTCTCTCCAGTTTCCTTAACAGCCAGTGTATGTTATCCTCTCTTTCTTGGCCACCCAGATTTACTTGAAGAGAAAGCCAGATTCTTGGCAACTAGCAGATATGAGTGACACAACTGCAGCCAAATAAATCTGGTATGTTTTTGAAGACAACCCCTAAAACCAGCCAGTAAGACCATATGGTAGTTTTACTAATTAATAATTTACCATAACTCAAATACTTACAAAGTGATTATTGTAGTGGGAAGGCAGGGGGTGTTTTAAGCAGTATGTTCTGCCTCTGCAGTATTTTGTCAGGATTCTCTTTCTACAAGAAATTAAGATCATTCCAACCTCTCTACCTTATATAAACCCCAATGTTCATGATTAACAGTAATTAGTTTGTTAGACCTGAACGTATCCTAGCAGCGAGTGCTGAAAGAAGGGATTTTTAAGAGTGTGCAGGAACCCAGCAAGTAGATATTTTTAAAGTAACAAGACTCTGAATCATCTTCATTCACATCATAAACCTTTTCTTTAAATTAAAGCTCAAAGTGGGTATGGTGCCAAGTAAAACGAATCTGAAATATTCAGAAAGGCTAACAGCATGATAAACATGCCTATTACGAAGAGAACAGATGGACCATGCACAAACTGACTGATACTGTGCATACATTGCGCCATTACCAAGGAAAGCTGAAAACCAGCTCCTCAATACAACCTCTTTCAAGTAACAGATATTTAGCTTGACAGAGTACTCTGCTCGCCACTCCTGTCTTTCCAATGCAGAACTGCTATGCGAGATGAGCTCCAAGCTGCCAGAGCAGCACACCAGGCAGAAACAGCCGTGACAATCTACAACACCGAAGGAAGTTTTACATTTACCTTGCACACTGGTGCTATGCAGCTTCACTGGCTTCAGGGACAGAACAGGTTGGGTTTGGTTTTGTTGTTTGTTTTTTTAAATTAACAGGATTTCTGGTGGTTACTATAACAATGAGCTTCCCCCCTCCATTTCCCCCTGTATTTCATGTTTACTTTAAAAATTACCTAGCAACACAGAACAGTAGCACAGGTAAGTTATGACTCCCACTGAAGTGGACCACAGGACATTCTGCACCAGCAGGCAAAGGTAGCACTTTGAGAGCAGCAGAGGCACTATCCATCACAGAAAGGGAGAACTCCAATGCCGAGCTGTTCCCAGGAAAACACACAATCCCTTGTGGCCATTTATTTAGGGTTTCCAAAGGGAACCCGAGAGGATCCGCAGAGCTGTGTTCATGTTTGCATTTGTTCAGGTTTACCTATCAAAAGGTAACAGATAACAACGTTGGCTGCTGACATACAAAGAGAAGACTCAGTGCTAGACATTTTTAAATGGCCAAGCAATCTTTTCCTCCCCATTCTTCTCTTAGTTTTCACTCGTCTAACCAAACCTGCTCACCTTAATCATGAAGAGCCCCTGCTGAGAACGAACGCGCACATTTGCAACAATAAAGTCATGAGAGAGTAAATTGTCACTTGGGCGTCATTGCATGGCTGCCAGTGATTACAGGAGACAAACCTCAACATAGCTTTTCCCAATCTTATGTTCCCCAAATTCTCTCCTTAAGAGCTTATACTTGCAGCTAAAAGCAATTAAGTATTTAAGGGAAAAAGTGAACATTACTATATTAAGGCTCAAAAGGAAAATGAAGTTCCTAGAAACAAAAGGGCAAACACTACTCAAACTGAGCCAGGAAGGCATTAAATTTCCCTGACAAGACTATTAAAAACATTATCTATTTCACAACTTTCAAGGTATAGGGTACCTGAAGCTAGGATCTTACACAGAGCGAGGAATGGGAATGCAGTAATACTCCTCTTCTGGAACCAGATTTCAAAAAAGAAAAAACAGTGGCAGTTACTAGTGGCACGGTTAATAAACCCATCCCAGTGACAATACTACAATCAAGGGACATTTATTCTTCTGATTTGCCTGGATTGCAAAACTTCACTCATGCAGAAGTGAAACTATTTCTTCAGTATTTGGGGAATGATGAGCATGTCTAAAATTATTTAAACAGAAAGGACAAAGATCTCATCTGTGCAGCTTAAGCAAGGTCTGAATTTGAAGATACTGATATGTATAAGTACTTTGTAAATTTAGTAAAAACTGTTCATTTGCAAGTCATTATGTTCCTAGATGTAAGACAGTGCATTTAATACAAAAGAAGGATCCATTTTTTTGGTAAAAAAGATCCTGTACAATTTCAAAGAAGTTTGGATTTGATCAGCAGAAGGGAATAAAGTCTAACATCTTAACATCACTCAGGTTTCTAAAACACAGTATAATTAAAGCGTTACATTTTTTATATATACTGATATATAGACAATTATGTTTTTGCAAAATTTTGTGAACTATGAGGCTGTAGACATACCAAGTCATTAAAATAATCCTATATGAAACAGCAACTCAGTCCTGTATCTTTGAATACAGCCCCCTCCCCTATATTGCTCATTAACATTCCCGTGTCAAGTTGAGGAATCTGCAGCGCAGCAAGAGCTAGCTCATCAGTGATTTTCATAATTAACTATCCTACCTATGTTGTCATTAATGCAGCAGAAATGACTTCAGATGTTCAAATTTTTACTTTCAGCGATTGTGTTCCTGCTGAGCAGCTTGGAAAAACATCCAAGTAACGGGATCATTTTCTCCACTCGGAACTCACATGCCCTGTTACATGGATGCGAAGCTCCTGGGCATTTTATGACACTTCACCTTATCATAAACAGCTAAGAAGTACAAAACTATTGAAGGAGCAAAGGAATAACCTTTAACTCTTATCACCTCTTTCACCTAGAAATAATGACATATCGATGTGACTTCACCAATTAACAAAGAATACTTAAGGAACATGACAGATCAAAAGCATCTGAACCCATTGCATCGCTCAGCATGGAAGTTACAGTTAAAATTTCATGAGCTTATTTTATGTCCTGTTCTAGAAATTCTCTGTCCCCTGTCACAGAAACTTACAGCTCATTTACCTACAGTCTGAAACAAATTTAGAAGTGTCGGCTGTAAAGGAGATGTAATTAAACAAGCACAGGTAGCAGAGAGTTAAGTAGTATCAGTATTGCACTCCTACTTTAAGAGAAGTCAGGATCTCACTGCGCTACACGCTGTGCGAACAAGTTTACAATTATGCAATCTGAGATGAGAGAAACACTAAGAAAATTTTAGAGACATTTAAATAGGCACAGTTTTATTAATATTGATTTAATTTCAGATTAAAATTATTATAAGGTAGCAAAAATGTGTATCAGTAAAGCCTAAGAGTTCTCTCAGATTTTACAGTTTTAAAACTACAGAAAATCAGCATTAACTTCGTATTACAGAAAAAATATATAGTTGAGATGCGATGACCTCACAAGTTTGAGGATATTTTGGATCTTCCAAAAACTACGGGGCATCTAGTCTGAAGATAAACTTCCTAGATTGTGCATAATCCAACTTTCTCTAATTTAAAAAACCCAGCATTCTTAAGGAATTGTGAAACTCACCAATACACAGCACATTTACTTCTGAAGTGTAAGAACGCTGCTTTACACAACCTCACACAACGCTCCCCATTCCCTCCTGCAGGATTCCTTACCTGTCGTTTTTGCAGCAGGTGCCAAGTTAGGCCAGTGTCCTAACCTCCTCTTCCAAAATAATGACAGCAGAATTGATTATCTTTGTGGGGCTAAAATCTCTGAAGCCATAAGACTGTGCTGGGGGAAAGGGCAGGGCAAGCTGTGGTCGCATGGTCCTTATAAAGAGCAACAACTGAAGATTCACTCAAAGAGTTTTCATCTTTGAAGTGCTTCATTTGAAAACGTAAAATTTAATAAGACTAAGCAATATATACATCTATATTGAAATGAAACCAGTATGGAAGCATTCAAATACCTAAGCATGCAATAGGGTTTTAATGTTAATTCATATAAAGTTCAATAAAGTCAAAGCCTTAGTTAGATGTCAGAGTCACAGAAGGGTTAATGTTGGAAGGGACCTCTAGAGATCATCTGGTTCAACCCCTCTGCTCAAGCAGGGCTACCTAGAGCAGATGCCCAGGACCGCGTCCAGATAGCTTTTGACATCTCTAAGGATGGAGACTTCACAACCTTCCTGGGCAACCTGTGCCAGTGCTCAGTCACCCTCACATTAAAAATGTCTTTCCTTATGTTCTCTTGTGTTTCAGTTTGTGCCCATTGCCTCTGGTCCTGTCAAAAGATTTGGTAATTAATTGTGCAATTAAGTAATTTCCTTCCTGTGCTAACTCTGCTGCATGACAAATGTTATCTCTGGTTATTCCATGACAAATACAGAACACCACCTTCTAGCTTCCACCATAATAAAGCCATGTTTGGTAGAAAAAAGGAAATCTCACATTAGATTTGAAATGCACAGGAAATGGAATCTGTCTTTCAAGACAAAGACAACAGAACAGCATTAACAAACTGCAGGGTATCCTGCTCTATCATGTATTAGTTCACCGACACAAAGACTTACCTGTTTACAAAAGAACCACAAAGATGGTTGAGTAAAGGTGCCATTTCTCATTAAGACTTATGTTTGTAGAGAGGAAGACATTTATTTACACATCTCTTTCAATATGACATAACTAGTCCTTGCAACAACCCACACCTGTGCTTGCCCAGTCTAAGCAGATTACTCCTCAGACCTGGGCTAAAAGTTGTGCGTAACACCACCAGGGAACCTGTGAAAATTTTTAAGGCAGAATATGCAGCGAACTCAACCACATAAAACTGAAGAGCAGGGATTCTCCACTTGCTACTGTTGCACAAGCTTCATAGTCTGACAAGCTGGGACTCAGGCTTGGCTTTTTGTCCTTTAATTGCACGACTGGACATATTGCTGATGCTGCTCTAAGTAAGATTTAGCTCACCTTTCTACTACCATTTCACTTTCCTTATTTTAGTAGAAGTGGCTAGTACCTGTAAGATAAAGTTATTGTTCCTACCCAAAGTGAAATAGCTTTCTAAATGAGTATCATACATTAAAAAAAACCCCAAACATTAAGCCTCAGCTCTCATATACATGGAGCTAAGGAAACACTTGCTAACGTGTAATGAAGAGGACTGAAAAGGACCATACTAGGAATAATTTCACATTTGAATAACAGATTAACTTCTCAGGCATCTCAGTGTGTGTTAGGAATACTATTCCAATTAACCCTTTCACCACCTACCTGCCTCAAATGACACTGTGGTTGGCTACAACTTTTTTCACTTGAGAACAACAAAGTACAAAGGCCTTAATGATGAAACCACGTTTGCACCGGGCTAAGCCAAGACCACATGGTAAGAAATAGAGAACTTCCTTTTGTTATCATCTTACATACAAAGGCAGTCAGTTGGCATCATATTCAAGACTAAAACATTTTCAATCAAATATTTTGACTGTTGGCACTATTTCTCATCATAGTTCATTCAGATTTCAAGATGCAAGCTCATACTGTAATTCTCACATTAAAAATATGCACTTAAAAATAAGTTATCAAAATTATGTCAGGTGTCAAATTTGTAAATATCAACACATTAATGAGAAAACGGTTACGAACACATGCTAAAACATAAAAGTTGTTACTTCAGTTACCTGTTTATGACTTTTGATGTACACAAGGAAAACCCATCCATTTAAAGACACTACAAACACATTATTTGCTGTCTTGAAAAAGAAACTCCACTTAAGCAAGCAGCAGCTTCTCCAACGAAGTCCGCATTTCAAACCGAAGTTCTGCACACTGATGCATCAGTTTCTTTGAAAGGTTAACAAACATTTACCGCTTACCAGATTCTTCCACTACTTTTTACAGACCATCTTCAAAGAGCTCAAATTGCTCTCCTATTCTACTCAACCTTGTTCTTGCCTTCTTATAATGTTATTTCCATCTTATTTAACAACCTATTTTGGTCAATTTACTTTCATTCTGAGCTCTGCAAAATCTCAGATCTGATCAGCACCTGATTGCCTACTGTGCTCTGACAGGGTATAGTTATGCATAAATTTTGAGTGGCTCTAGTTTACTCCACACCGTAAAGTAAAATAAGTGCAGATATCCAGGTAGGTTAAAGATGAACCTCATCAGCTGGAGGTAGTAACAGGTCTTCGTATCTTTATTAGAAAATTAAGGAATCAGACTGAAATAATTATCCAACAGATTCATTTTCTGTAACACAGCTTGAATTATCAAAGGAATTTGTGTCATTGACAGTACAAGTGTAACCGGCTCGTATTTTTTGGAAATTTGTATGTATTATTTCTTAAGTCTCTACTCAAGCTTGCTCAGATCAACACCTCATTGAGAATACCACATCTGTAATTCACGAAAGGTAACATCTGGAAGCACACTGCTAGGACCGGAAAGGTGTAAACTAACAAGACTGTATCTGGCAAGAGCAAATGCTGATTTAAGCGCTTGGTGACTACACCACCCTCAACACCCAACTGCAGTAGCTGCCACTCCACAACTGAAATTTGCTAAGCAGAAGAGATGAAGACTTTGAAAAGCATCCTTGTAGCCATAAAGGAACTTAATTAACTGAGCCAGGTGAAGCAACTGCTGAAACATCCGAAAGCACTACCATATTCAAAGCCCAAGGAAGGCTCTGACAGTCACATACCCCATCAGCAGACAAGCTACTTCAGGTGCTGACTGTTCAACTACTCAGATTTATCACTGTGGCAAGATAATTATGTTCTTTGTAAACTTTAATCCCAACAGTCCTATTCTTATTTTGTCAGGATCAAGGAAAAGATGACATTTTCCTTCACTAAGAGCAGGACCAGATTAGGGCAGCATTTGTTTTTAAGCAGGAGCTCTCTAAACTCATGACAGAAGTCCTCTATTGGAAGCATCCGTAGATTAAGTTACACATATTTGAATTTCAGTCCTTTCCCAGCACAATTTTGCCTTGTATATTTAGTCTTTCCCTACATGTCATTAATAAAGTTTCACCTTTGTTCCTTTAAGGTTACGTAGACAAAAGCTAAAAATAAGAGTAAATACAGCCAACTCCTCAATAACAGTACTCTTCCCCGTATCTTAATGAAACAATCTTTCAGACTTATTTTGTCCATTAAAGCATGTATTTTATTTGCATGCTTACACTGAACTAGTTTCCTTTATAGCAGAACTCTGAAATAATATTTAAGAATTTTAGATGAAATTTATCAAGAGTCATATTTGGGGTTCTTAATTCTCTAGTAGCTTCCAAATTTTTAGAAGAAATACACTGAAAGATGAGGTCAAACCACATCTTCATGCTTTTCCACATTACTATCCCTCCCATCTCTACATCCATGAAGTGCACTTATCTACTTTTATTTTTCCAAACACCTATGAGTCAAGAAAGGGTACCTACCTATTTTTTAAGTTCCCATGTATTCTGTGACTTATTTATTGTGTATTGATTTACACAAAAGAGAAACTTTAATCCAGAACAAAGTCTTTTTTTGCCCCCCTCAGAAAGAGCCACAAATCCTTTTTAACAACACAACAGGTTAAGAATACATACATGATATACTTTCATATACATTCATCTACTAACAAAGCACTTACGGACAGATACGTAATGACTTGCCAAATCATACAAAGAACTGTTTTTACTGTGCATCTGATTCTTTCCTTTAACCCACTTCCATCTAATTCAGTACTACAACCCCCAAATAAAGTTTTATACAGCTCATATCTTCCACATCATCAGGAAAAGTTAAAGCCTTTTAGAATAAAAGAAAACCTGGAATAGAGAATAAGAAACAAAGTCCTAAGTGGAATGAATAACGATACCCAGAACAGGCCAGTGACAATCTTCAAAGACGACCGATTTGGCCCAATTCTATAGTGTGTGTGTCACATTATGTCCTCACATCACTTCTAGAAGTTTTGCAGAAGCTTGCAGAATTTTCACCATGATCCTAACGGAAGGTTAGGGTTGGGACACAATGTCCTCAATGTCAGACCAGTGAAAGATTTAGAGCTCAAATACTCATAAATACACCCAAGACCTGTAGTAAAATAAAGTTTTCCCATCTTCTTTAAAGACACCACTCAGTTTCCTTGACACTGGGAAGTTTTGAAGATACCAGATTATTAAACAATTTTGATTATATATTTTTTTTTACAATGATATGAAGAAGACTCTACATCACCAGTTTTCCCACCTGAGGCCTGAAGAATTAAGCAACATACAATAACCAGTCCCTTACCCTCCCCCAAAAATCCAGATGGACACTTTCAAACCTGTGGAGTACTTCTGTGACTACTACAGCAATAAAGCAGAAATGCAAATGTAGCACCAAGGTTCCGGGCAGAGTTTTAGTACCAGTATTTATTTCCCAAAAATATGAGACACCTAGGAAACTCAGGTTTATAGCTAACTGGAAGAAGAAAAAGATACATGAAAGAATAAATTTCAAAGGTAGTAAGAATAATGCTCAATATCTGCTTTTATCCAACTAGGCTTAAAGGCACAACATATTATCAGTCTTCGGTAACTACCATCACTTGAATTATCCTATTTCTGATATTCATACTACATGCCATCATCTCCAGTAAAGCACTTATACCTAATCTAACCAATTCTATTTTTAAGATACTAACAATAGATCAATATTTATAACTGGGTAAAATAAGACAAATTATATCACTTAAGTCTTTATAACAAAGTTTTGCTCAATGGTTCCAATTTAAAAAATAAAAAGTGCACATGCAACTCAAAACAAGAGCATGATTTCTCCACAGATTTGTACTTTCCCCCGCCCCCAGTGGACTGGTGTACTCTTACTCAATATAATTTTTAAAGTTTCACTTTTAGAATGATGAAACTCAAACTAATTTTTTTTTTTTATGTTTAATACATATTGGGGAGTTACAGTACTACTCAGAGCAAACATCAAGTCATCTATGATTAATTTGCTGTCTTGTACACATGCTTTCAATTAAACCAGATTATCTATGGGAACTAAAACTCAGAAATTTTTTTTATCTTTAACATTAGTACTGAAATTGGCCGTAAACAAGAAAAAATCTAGACGTAATCATGCATAAAAGTATACCAAGCGATTTTACTCCCCTGAGCCAGCTGTCACTTTAGAAGCAATAAGAGGCATCCAGGACATCCGTTTACTTTCCCAATAAACGCATATTCATGACTTGCTACTTTTTCCCCATATGCAATAGAAAAAGTGTATTTTGCAGAAAACATGCAAACACAAAACAGAAAGCAAGCGTAGCAATGAAAAACCCTTCTCAACGAGTTACATCCTACTTTAGCAGCTACAAATGCGTTAGTACCCCCTTCTACGGACATTTGCATTCAGCAGCGTGAATAAAATATGAAATCGTACACAACTGTGATGCAAGAATGATGCTGAACATGCATTAAGTGATATTACAAAAACTACACAAAGCATAACATGGCAACGATAAACTGGCACATATACCAAAATGGTTCTTAAAGCATAGCCATCCCACCTGCCAAGTTGACATAATTTTCACTTTTAAAGCAGTAATTCAATATATGACAATTATTTCATACATTTTCTTTCAAAACTCTGAACATTCAGTTTTTGAAATGTAGCAATTGCATTCTTCACACACTAAGGCAGAAACTTTATTTGCATTACTTAGCACAGCTCTGGTTCTGAAAATGTCAGATGTGATACAACGCTGGAAGTTCTAGAAGCACGATGTTCCACATTGGAACGAAACTGAAAATGAATTACTGTTTCATTATTAGACTTTTCTTTCTGTGCCTTCTGGAAAGGCTTTTGATTTGAAGTTGATTACAACTGGAGCTGCAGCTTACCTTTCACATGCTCTCTCCCTTAAAAGTGGAATATAAAATATGCAACAATTCGGTGCTATTGTATCAAAGAATGAAGAGTGTTAGCATTTTAAAAGACAGTATTTCCCATCTTTGTAATTGAAGTCCACATATTTTCTTCCAAGAAAAAGTACATGTGAATAGTCTTGCTTCTCTAAAGCAACTGTGTGTATCATCTTTCCTGGAGAAATCATGAAGAACACTATTTTCCATATTTTACTGGCTGGCATGTAACCTTCTTGGCAACTGCAGAAAATGAACAGACAGATCAAGCTCACATATAATTTGGCTCAACATTTTAGTGTACAGTTTTTTTCTTCATTACTTCAAATACTTGCCCTCTTGGGCTAACTATCACTAAGAATGTAAAACATAACCGTGCCATTCAGATACCTAAAGCCCTCAACATATTTCTCACCTATTTGTTCTAAGCTATGTATTTCTTAGAAGTACTGATAAGTCATCAAACACGTACATAAAACTACATTCTCTATGTGGCATAGAGATGTTGATACAGCACAAAGTAACCTATGAGCACAGTTATGAAGAGTCTTGCGCTATTGCCCACTCCTTGCTGTTCTTTCCTTCCACACTGAAATGAGCAGAATCAATAACTTTCACCGTGTTTCTTTTACCCCGCTCATCGCGTGGGCACAGAGACGCAAGGGTGGCACAAAGCAGGCAGGAAGCAGGACCAAGCAGCAAGGAGGGCAAAGAGCGATCTGCAGCAATGCATGGATTGAATTATTATTTTAAATATGCACATGAATTCAAATTTTCCATTAGCATACAAATATTTAAAACACTTGTGAGCAGCTTGAAAGACCACTTCCAGCTGGCAGTTCAAAGACTGCAATCTACAGTAGTGCAATAGCTGGTTTATGCAGGGTTTCTTCCTGCAATTTTACACTAGATAAAAATATTTAAAGCTTAGTAACAGCATTGCAGAATAAATCCTTTTACAGCAAACAATGAACAGCAATGGAGCTTTTAAAAAAATGAAACATATTAAAATGCCCAAAACACCAGGAGCAAACAGCTGCAAAAAGCATTACAATCTTGTGGGTTTTACATCTTTTTAGATTTACTACATTTCCTCTTTCACCTTGCTTAGGTATATGTGGTTATTTAAAGAGCAAAAACCTGTTTTTTGCTTGGGAGGGGGGTGTTTTCTTTCAAATATTCACTGAGAATAAAATTACTTTCCCTTTCACATAAATAAAAAATTGATTACAGTGAAATTAAGCAAAAAAACTAATGAAAACACCTTAACCCTATTCCATAATTACTAATAAAATACCCACTATTTTATTTTCCTTTACACCATCTTCTGTTTGCTGCTTTTCAGGCTCTCACACATAGGTTTAAGACTGGATTCTCACTAGTCTGAGGAGAGGCTAACAATCTTAAAATCAGCTGTTTCATACTTACGACAACACGAGGTGTGTACGCTGTATACAGCTGCTGTATTCAGCCACAAAACCCAAGTCCTACAGAACAATTTCGTAACAACAACACAGAAGAAACATATTCAACTGCAGTGACCCCACCCTACATTCCATGCATATTAAAATTTTATAGAACATCATTTCAGTTTTTTTCTGATATTCTTTGGCCATCTACACAACACTAAACTCCAAGTTTAAAAAATCCAAGATACTGATGTAACTGGTATTTCCATCTTTTCCGTTAAAAATTAGTTTGTGCTTTTCACATATAACAAGCATTGAAGTTATTTTTGTGAATCTGCTATAAATATAAAATTAAACCACATTTCTCCCATTTTGATTATGTTACTTTATTCTCCCTCCCCCATCTTTTTTTAAATTCACATACAGGACCTTTAACACTTATTCCGGTTCAAGGATCTATGCAATTATTTTTTTTACTGAGAAACTGAAGGCAAGAACAGTATCTTTATTCTCACTGCACTTCTTTCAAGTCAAGCACTTAATGTCCCGCATACAGTTCGCATGTAAATTCAATCAAATTATACAGCTATGCTTTACTCTACAGAAATTAAGATTAAAAAGCACACTAGTAAAACTAGGAACAATAGAAGCTCTAGACAAACAATTTACCAAAACAAATGGAAAAAAACTTATCAACACATGTATGCAGTAACACACTTAAGTTCCTTTTGAGTCTCATACCTCATCAACACATGTATGCAGTAACACACTTAAGTTCGAGTCTCATACCTCTTCTGATGAGCATTTTGTCCTCTATTTGAGGGACTACATACAAATCAAGAAGCTTTTACCCACATTTACAAAGATTTTTTTTTCTTTTAATGTAATTTGGGTATAAAATAATCATTATATGAAAGCAGTTTATTTAAATAGGTTTACCTATAAGTATGCTATTCTTATCTCTGAACTTAAACTTTTCTGAATAGTTCCTTCAATTAGGAAAAAAATGGTTGCTGTTCTAAACTGCTTTTTTGAAGAAACCCATCTCTTACTGCTTTTAGAAATCAGGCTGAGGTCACTAACATGAATACCTCCAAATTCCTATTGTATTAATTTTTATAGTACCTTAAGGAAGTTCAAGATGGAAAAGACCTATTAAATCTATCCCATTGAAAACAAACACATTGAGGACTTGTTTCCATGCATTTAAAATCATTAAAAGTATTGTTTTCATGAAAATTTAATGTTCAGTTTATCTGTTCCACAACTGACATTTTAGACATAGATAACTTTGTTAAACTTCAGTATTTCGTGGATTATTGAGAAAACAAACCTAAAATGCCTACACCTATGATTTTTTAAATATTTTATGGGGGGAAAACCCCAAAACTCTTTACAAAACAGGTATCTTCATAACAGCAAAACTCCCAAATTGGTGAGACCACCCACTAAGACTAAGTATATTTTACGCTGTATCCCAAAAGGCAACAAAAAGCCAATCCAGTGGAAAAGATTATACCTGACATTAAGTATTACAAGTTTTTAGTCAATCCTTCTATTGTTATTAAATTCTCACAGGTCATTGAATGGGTTTTTAAGGAAGCAAACATTTTTGGGTTAATACAGTGCAATGTTTGCCACTAAACTAGCACTGTATAGCCAATATTCTAAAGGAACAATGTCCAAACTCTACATTTTCCATAGGACACATTCACTCCCTTCTCACTATTCCAGAATCAGGGATGTTTGGACTGGTATTCTCTCAAGCTGGGTGAGCTAAGAGACCAAGGAACGCACCAAATCCCAAGATGGTTCTGCATCTTAATGACAGCGCTCAAATTAATAAATTCAGGGTTCCTGAGATGACAATTTAATTGCATTTGAAATACATGCACTCTCAAGTCCCCCAGTCTTGGCCCTAAGCACAAGCTAACAAGAGATGCTGGATGCAGACTCTGTAACACCACCTATGGATATGCACCACTTCAAGTTTCAGGAAGGGGACTGAGAATCCATTCGTATTTGTGCTCCAATGTAAACTGATCCCATCAGTTGCTACCCAGCCTTCCCTATCATTTTAATAGTTCAATTACACTTTATTTTGACTTGCCTTCACCAAGAAGGGAAGAATTATGATCCAACTCGTTATACAAAAAAATATAAATTAAGAAGTATGCAAAAAAATTAGTTTCCGCAACATGCTTAAGTAAAATGAGCTTCATGCTATCAGAGCACACTACTCATTTGCTGAACATCTCCCCTCAAAGCATATTCTCCCTCCAAAAGGCCTAAGGGCGTTTAGTTTTCACTTGAGAATCTTCCTTTAGAGTGGTTACTTCAGCTTTTTAAATCCAAATTATCTCAAGGCAGATTGTGACCATTTAACAATTAGTACTTCATAAAAGCCAATGCATTTGTATTTAGTACCTTTCACAAGAATTTTTAATTACAGATTATTCTATTTTTCAAGTTAAAAAAATCTGAAATCAGAAGTGGAAAAGGGAGACAGTGAGATTGGTATAATACTTTAAAATATGACAGTATATGTTAGATCAGAATGCTCCTCAAAGAACGCATACTGTAAAATCCTATTGGATTATGGTTAAAATTAATGTAACATTTAGTTCATATTGTCTTCTTGCAATCTATTATAACCTTTTGTTCTAATAAGAGCCTCCAGTTTATCATATCTTTATGTCCAAATGGATAAAATATATGTGGACAATAAATAAAACAAATCAAGGTCAGGAATTTTCTTTCTAGGTAATCCACAGTAATTTGTATTTTTCTTAGGAAATAAACAGTTAAGTATATTTGAATCACCACCAAGTTTCAAAAGATATCAATGTGCTTTATCTAATGAGCACACTGGACAGAACTACAAAGAAATTAGCTCACAATTGAAATTAATTTTTTTTTCAAGTGCCAGATAGCTCCCCTACAAATGACTGAGGTGATAAATGCAAATGCAGACAAACAAGCTGGATTCTGGTAGTGGTTTTTTCCACTTACATGAAATAGCAAAGCTTTGCTGTCTTTTAATATTAAAATAGTATTTCACATGAAAATTAAGCAGTTTAGACTGAAATTTCAGGAATAACTTAAAAACTCAGTAAGACCAAAAGCAAGCGCATTGTAGTTATCAATTTCATATCCTTTCCATGCTTATTTGTTTTAGAACAGCACATAGCAGAAGCAGGACTTCACTACGCTTTCTAGTCAAACAAACCAAAGACAGTTAAAAACTTAATTACATGTGTACACAGCCAGATGAGAAACACAAAAAATTAATCTCTTCCAGCACAAGGGTAGCACTTTCAAGCAAAAACACTGCTTGGCTGTACCTACATACCATTTTTAGTAGCCAAAACTGTGACCGTTCCTTTTCTAAGAAAATTATGTGTCTATCATATAGCTAGAGTCAGTTACTACCACATATGGCAAAATGAAAATCGCTGCCTTTACAGTTGAGCTGTATACAATCAAATGGCCAGGCAGCCCCAAGAAAGCTTTTATTAAGAGCAGAATTTGGCAGCCTGTCATCAGCTACAACAGGAATTCTTCATGAAATCTTTCAAGTGTGCCCAAATTCAACATTTCAGTATTTGTTTTTTAGGACTTCAAGGCTTGGTTCATCAATATTTAAAAAGAGATCAGATGATTTTCTGCAATAAGGAAAGCAAACAAATTCACTGCTACCATGCAGTACAGCCTTCCAAGTCAGTTTTATAGGAAGGGTAGCTCACAACTGTAGAATGAAAATCACTAATATTAATTAAAATCTACAATAACTTTCATATACATACATATGTTTGCTTGCTAGCAAAAATCCAGTGCAACAAAGATGCACTCAAAATAGCATGGCAAGGAAAGAACACTTTTTGTAGATTTGGTATGTTTAGTGTACTTCTGAAATGTATGCAGATACTACAAGGATGAGAGTGTATATATCTAAACAAATATACGGAAGTTCGCCAGAAGGCCTGAATGACACAGCCTTTTCCTTTGAAAAACTGAACAGACCTCTTGAATCTAGTTCCAGTTATATTTAAAACATGTTCACCTTACAGATTTACAGTTTAGAATTTTACCAACTCACACCAGTACTTTCTCAGTCCCCATAAAAAGCAGGGCAGAAAATGAGACAAAAGTAATCTAATATTTAGACACCTCACTAGACACCGATATAAACTGCATTTTCAATTGAATGCAGTACACCAAAGCAGAGAAATTAAGTAGTTGCTATATGCAAACACTAGTTTACATCTACTGAAAAAAAAAAGCTATTTTCCCAAATGTTGAGCTTTAGGAATAGTGGGCTAAGTAAAACCAGCTGCAGGGTGTTTTTGAAGAACGATGAGTAGGGGAAAGAATAATTCAGACTTTAAACCTAACTCACTCTTGCATTACAAACTATAAAGTGTGGCATCTAACTCAAGTCGAGCAAAAAAAGGGCAACATTAAAGAAAGCCTAGAGGAAAATGCTTAATAATTACAGATGTCACGTGGTAACTCATGAATTGCGCGAAAACAATCTCTATCTTAAGCCACAGAACACTGGCAAATGAAGTAAGTGTAATTCCAAAATGCCAGCAATGCAGCAATTTTTCTGTTACCCATTTGCTCACAATTCAATTGATCACTGCTATATTAAGAAGTAACACATACATGCTCTGTCTGCTGCCTGCATCCCATGCTTTGAGCTATGCATATACAATTTCGATATAAGCAGGGCACCACGTTATCTCAAATCAATTTTTAATCAATTTAGTATCACTGTTCATGCAGATAAATTTTAGCAATTTCTATTTCTGAAAATGTGAGTTGAACCAATAAAAACAGAACACTAATATTTTACAACTATTTTGGACAGGAAAAAAGCAACACCAACCAAAACTGTTCCTACTTTCTTGCCATTGCAGGAATAGAGCCAATAGGTCTTTTCCATCATTTTCCATGACTGACAAAATCTGAATCATAATAAGCTTTCTACTAGCTTTATCATCAGTTTTATCTTAAGACTCAATCAGCAAATCTGGCCTGAGTTGTGTTGGAAATGGGTATTTTTCAAATTCATCATTTTGTAAAACATTTATCAAGAATACTCATGCAATCCTTCTAAATGCATATTACTCTACTATAAGTGAACAATCATTTTAACTGAAAAACATGTACTTGCCACCAATTATTAACTGTTTAATTAGGAAACAGACTTGTTGCTATTCAAACCAGCCATTAGGGGAAACGTATACTAATAATGATGCATTGCACAGTGGAAGGCTTTAAACCAGCTCACACAAATGTCTCTTTCCCTTGCAATGGGAAGATACTTTAATGATCAGTAGAACACACAGATGACACAACAATTTTTCTTCTGTAGAAGTATGGTTTAGGTAAATTCATTCATATTGTTATGAATAAAGCATACATACAGATTCCTTTTCCAGAGGGTTTTTCCCCAAGTTACATTTTCCAATAATTAGATTAATGGATATACTCTGTTGATAAGCCTATCGTGACTAAGTTTGCAAAGGGAGGCTGAGATGCAAGGACACAGTATCCTTGAGAACACTTTGTATAAAATTTGATGCTCCTCAAAAGTCGAAACAAAACCAGTTGTATTATAAATTTTTCATAACACATACTGCAACATGCAGTAAACAGAATCACTATTAAGAATGGAACTTTCTTGACACACAGTAGAAACTACATAAGAATGAAAATTATGCCACTTATAATTAAGCATAAAATTATTCTCACCCAGTATTAGTAATAACATTCCCAAGATCCTTTCAAGTGATTTTTATATTTTATTGTAATCAGTTAACTGCACGTTTTACAGCATAGTCACACATTGTATTTTGCTAGTCACAAACACGTTGCCTTACATAATGATCCGCATCATTTTTTCTCTATACTACAAAGCCTATGACTGAATACAAAAAAAGTTTTACAAAAGAAACTGTTTTAAAGACTACAATAACAATAAAACCGTTTCCAGATAACAGCTAAAATTATAAAGGCATATCACCGTATAGTTTTACTGGAATTTCTAAACAGTAAGGAATGAAGTAAGTTTTAGTATCTGCGACGCTTGTTAGGTCCTTCAAAGTTGCCCCCTGGGTTTCCTCTACCAAAGCCACCAGGTCCACCACTCACGGCACCTACACCACTCATTGGCGGCTGAGGAGTTTCAGAGCCCGTTCTACTAACCAGAGGTGAACCCATCTGTGATGGACCTCCTTGAGGGAATCTCTCATTATGCTAACACAAGTCCATTTGGAACATGCCAAATGTGAGTTACAACAAAAACCACAAGTGATGTTTTCATGAAGTTCAGCAGATAGTCCAGCAGAATCAGGATCACACATAGAGGGAAGAAAGGAGCAATTCAATTAGTTATTATGGAAAAAGAGCTGGAAATCAAAGAGTGCTAATGTTATGCTCCAACTTTTTAAAGTAAATTAAAAATTTAAAACTTCAGTATTAAGACTAACTCTGGTGAGGAATGTAACTTCATCTTTTCAAGCACATCTGAAGTGACACATATTCTCTACATAACAGAAGAGACAGCAAACAATAATTTTATACCTGAGCCCTATTCTGCCTTACATGCCAACTGCAATGCTTCTCCCTTAAACAAATTAGACAGAAATGTCAAACTACGAAAAAACATCAGCTTTTGTATTTCTAGAGACTGCAGGTTTATTCTTTTAATAGCAGTATAACTTGAAGACATATACCTGGATATTTCAGTCCATACTACCTGGAGTCGGCCTTTTGTATGGCACTAGGAATCTTTAGTTAAGGCTTCCAAAATCCAGCCCAAATAAACTGGCACAGCTAGTGGCAAAATGCATAACTGGACTATGCTTTGTTTAAAAACAACTTGATATATATCTAAAGTTTAATCTGAATTATCAATATAATATGAAAATCCAGTTAATGTTTCACATTTATTTTCCTTAGTTCTGTGCCTAATATTAATAAAGGCCTATGTGCTTACACAAATTTATTTAGCTATAGCAATTAAGACCTAAAACAGAAAACATGTATCTGAGCACTTATAGTTCAGTATTTACGGAAGTGTTTAAAAACAGAACCCCACATGATGAAATTTAAAATATTAACTCAACGTAAACCATTAAAAGCATAGATATCTGGTACAGTCAGATCTTGAAATAATGCATCATTCACCTGTTGAGGACAGTTATGCTTTCAGAAGAAATTCCTTCCGTACAAAGATTTACATTAACTGCCCAGGTATTCAGGGTTCAACAAGAACATTCAAGACTAGCGCTTTATTTATATGTCCAAATCAGAGAAGAAATCTTCTGAAAGTCTAACTCCGGTAATAGTAGTAGAGTTCAACAGTTCTAAAGTCTGTTAATTCACATATATATTATTAAAAACAGCATTATATCTATATAGATAAAAATATCTGCAACTTAGATCACGGTTGTATATATGCCCATTGTTTAAAATTTGACATTGAATAAGGAAAAGTTACTTCAAGAGCTGCGTAAAGATCTACTAGTGACCCAAAGTACCTTAAAATCTGCAGTCCTGGTTAAAAATTACTTTAAAATTATATTTAACTCATGCCACGTTGTTTGCAATGGATATGAATTTCAACAAACAGCTTATCACATATTCCTGACAATTTTTACCATTTGACTTTTGGACAAAAAGTCAAGTCCTCTTTCCAACAAGGACCCCCTCTCTCCAACTAATGAGAAAACTGCAGTAACTATCCACCTACAGTAAAGTATGGGTAAAAAAAGCTATTTATAAAATGTTATGTTGAAAAATAATCTGTTTCAAAAGACTGCAGTGGAACAAAAAGATGATTGCTCCAACTTTCCCCCAAAAGACTTCAGAAAAAATCCAATTTAAAAAATAAAAACTGTATTTCTGGTCTATAAAGCATATTATTCATTTCCCTCAGTGGAAACTGAAACTAACGCTTACAATGGTTTAGTAGACAGCCTTCAAAGGATCTTTAAAGTGTCTTTCCAACAAGAGAAAAAATACAGTAAGGCTATGCCTTTCTGTAGGGACTTGCCCTACGAATTAAAACCTTTGAAAGTCCAAAATGGGGAGGGGAAAACAAAAAACAAAACAAAACAAAAAAAAGGATCTGATTTGTCCTTCAGTAGCATGCAGAAGAAAATGGAAGTTAAAAAAGAAAAAATTTTTTTTAGAAGTGCACTTTGAAGTGTCAGTATATTCCCTACATTTCCATACCTGGAATGACTTTTTGTAGAAAAACAACAGTTTGAGATAAATAACCATGATTTACAATATCACATTCTTTTCATTACACCTCTTTTTTCAGCGTCTATGTAATCACAAAAGAATGTTCCAGAGGTGACCAGTAACACAGTGGTCTCCAGCAAAAGCATCTCTGTAAGCAGCACTTTGTGAAAAGCATCCCCCCTACTTTGTGAGAAACGATACGACTGATAACATGAACTGGCTCCTATGATGTGAAGGGAGATCCTCTCCTTTAACTGGTAAAGACCAGACTCATTATGTATTTGGTGCTCAATCAAAATCTCATTTTCCTCTAAGTAAGAAAGTACTTTGTCCATACTTCATTATACAGATTGCTCAGTCGCAGATGAATGCTGTTGAGAAGGCATATATAAAAAAAAAATAAAATACTGCTACAAAATGCTTCTGTGTTCCAATAAAACTATAATGGAATCACTGGTTATACTATATACTCCTTTATATCACACCACCACTAGAACATCCCAAATACCCGTTTACAGAATAATAGTGAAAAACATGTAAAGATCGGGTTAAAAATTACATAGTTGTTTCTCTACATAAGACATTACAGCTAGGAAAAGTAACTGGCTATGAGAACAGAGCAAAAATGATTAGTGCTCTAACTGCATTCCAATGGCATATCTACTCTTAATAAAAAATCCATTTGTACACAAGACATTCTCTACCACCCTTGGCAACTGGGCAATATTATTTTTCCTGTATTGATATGACAGTTATCTCTAACAGCTGTTGGCATATTTACTTTCAAAGTGGAGTAATTACTGTCATTATCTCATGCTTTCAACAGTGTTAGAAAGGAAATATAAAAACCACTAAAGTTGCTTTAAAAAAAAATTAAGTAGTTTACACAAAGATATCTTCACACTACATCTCTTCCAACATTAAACTGTTCATCAAAAACCCCAACAAGCCAATACACAGAATTTAGTTTCACAAAAGAAAAAAACAGCAAATGCCTAAATTTACAAATTACTCTGGTATAATGTTCCTTCATTTCACAGAAGTAATTTCCTTCTCTCAATGAGTTTTTCACTACAGGTCATACACCCAAAGTTTTGCCACAAGTGCTCTATATTCTAACATCAATGTAAAGCCTGCTTACTTATCAAAGAACTCACCCTCTTCCTAAGGAAAGCAGGAATTGTAACGTCAAATAAAGATTTCTCTTTTGTCTTGTAAATTATTTGCATGAACAAGTTTTATCAATTACTTGTAACAGATTCAAAACATGTAACATGCTCTTCCTCAGTGTGAAAATATCTTTGGTAACAGAAATGGGCCATGAGACATGACAGCTATTCAAAGTAATGAAATTTGTGATACGTTACCACTGTTCCATTATCTGGCATCATTGGTGTTCCCATATTTGCAGCTCCTTCTGGTCCCATGGAAGGACCAGGACCCATTGCAGGGCCAGGTAAAGTTCCTCTGTTGTTCATATTCATACCCATCATTGGAGGAGGGCCTTGGTTACCAGCAGGTGCTGGGCTAAACGCATCTATGCAAAACAATCTACACTTAGAGCTGTCCTATCTGAATTTTACAAGAATAAACAAACAATTTACAATATTTAAAAAGCCAAATGTACAAAACTTCCAATACTTGAAATAAAAAAATATATTCTTTGAGACTGTACATTTATCTCAATCATCTGCTTTTAAACAGATTTTCATTAATCCCTATTATTTTGTGTCACATAATCTGCCTCGTGTATTTGAAAATCCTGAACTTTACAGCTAAATATAGCTGCACAGCTTGTGTGCAGGAACTGAAGTGTTTGTATAGCATATATATATATGCAGTATACACACCCCAAATTCGCAAAAAATCTGAAGTGATTTTGCAGTAATTGGCAGCTATAAAGCAACTTGGCTTTTTAGGGATCATAACATACAAATATACATTTGCAAGAACTATTCTACCAGTATTATGTTAACTGTATATAGTTACAGTATATTAGTCTAATGTCTATTAGACATTACCAATACCAAAATGGCACTCAACTTCACAATAAATTATTTGTAATATGTCATAAATAAATCTTGCATTGAAATGTAATTTATTACAGTAAAAGTACCAGAAAACTAAGAAGTTTTGTTAGAAATTAAAGCGACAGAAGAGTCTCCTCCAAAATTCTGAGTCACAGCAAGAGGTAGAAGACAAGCTTAGAAACATCTTTTCAGGAGATCATTTAGCTATAATATTGGGCTAGGAAACATCACTCTGCCAGTACCCACTAACACACTCAAGAGGTAGGTAAGATTGCCTTCATCACATTTTCTCACATTGTTATAAGAAAGAAAAAAGTCTGATTATATGTATTATTTACATCTGCTATTATGAAATATCATCAATACTGGTGGTGATGCAGTCCCCTTCTTCCCCCCCAACAATAATCCACTCTTTTCAGCCAAAAGCACGCATCCAAAATTTGGTAATGGAAGATGACATGCCTTTGGAATCTAGCCTATGTTTTAAGTCATGACAACATACAGGAGGATCAAGAAAACTGACATGTTGCTAGACTAATCAACGTGTTATTTTTATTTCAAAAATCAACCTTGCTTCCCATCACAACTGTAACTTCTTTAGTAATGAACATCATTGTAAGCAGGCCATTTAGCACAGATACAGTACTATGGCTACCTGCAGGTATGCAAAATTGCATCTTTATTACCTGCCCCGAGTACACATATCACAGCAGTCAGCGAAACCACTGCATCCAAGAGATTGCTACTAAACTTGAAGACCTGGGCTTGATCATAGACATTACGCCAACTGCAGGCTGCTTAGCAAAAACAATCCACACAACTCAGTAGCACACGTAAAGTGCTAACCAAGTTCATTAAAACACTAGAGAAAAATCCTGTAATTTTGAAAAACAGTACTCATTTGAGCTTAGCAATGAGAAACTCCAAGACCTCTCCCTAATACACTAAGCCAAAACAAAGGTATGCACAAGTTGGATGTTTCTTACCTACCCACAAGCATGATCAATTCATGCAGCAGGTAGAAGACTGTGCTACAATTCAAGAGAATTACAGTTGACTATGCCCTAAAACTGTTTTTTAGTGTCATCCATTGAGTGACCAAATAGAGAAGGAAAAGAAGGCGGCTAAACTGCCAATATAAGGAGAAACCTTTATTTTCAGAGGCAAGAAGTACTCTGCAGGACTATCACGATGGCAGTTCTTAGTGCAATCAACGCTCAATTATCTGTTATTGGCTTGCTTACCAGCCTAATTAAACTTAACCAGCTGGCCTCACACAGGTAGTGGTCCCTTATCCTTCAACTGAAGTTCTTATCCTCCATATCATACAAACGCACCCCATATTGCTTCCTGGGTGGGAAATAGCGACCTACACTATCAAACCTCTATATTATTAAGGGAGTTTCAGAGAGAGCCAGCTCTGACAGGAGGACAACCAGGGAGTGTAATGCAAGGAGAGAGCGGGGCCCTGCAGTTTCAGCGAGAGGACACAATGGCATTTTAGCGATGCCTCAGAGGCCCTCCTAGCTCCAAAGCAGACCTTAAGAACCAAACAGGTGCTTGCCCGTTCTTTTTGGTGGGACATTGATGTTAGCAGTTAATTCACTGGACCAGGTCCAGCAACAGATGAAAAGCAGTCACTGTTCATGCTACAATACACAGGCACTGAAAAAAGGTCTTTTTTTTCTGCTGTCTGGAGGGCTGAAAAAGTACACTCTAGGTGTCTGAAGTGCACGTGCCAAGGTCTGGCACAGCTGGTGACAAGGTATAGTCAATCGAGTTCACCCAAAAAATACCCATATTGAAAAGTTTATCAGCTGCACTTAGCATTACAGCTTCAGTTAAGTGCTATGACGAGGCATATAGATTCTCTCAGAACTTGTTCGCTGCAAAAAACAATGTAAAAATGAGTGGTCCTGCACAAGTCAGCCCAACACTAACTAAATCTGTCACAGAGGTACCTTGCTTTCTAGTACCGCTATCATGCAGGTATTTCCATTACTGAAGATACTCCAGCTCCCCACTGTCCCACATGGTAAGTCACAAATGGCACAAAGTAAAGACGAGCTAAAAATAAATTCCAAGACAAATGTCGAGAGACAATGCTAAGATCAACAATTAAAGGTCTACTGCAGATTTTTTGGGTCAGGTTTTTTGGCTGTAGTGGTGGGGTTGTTAATGGGCTGAAGAAAAAAAAAAAGCTCTCCAGTGAGATAAAATCCAGATATTGTGGAAACAAACACTATCTTTACCTATCTCGCTATGGATACCCTTTTTAAAATAATAGTTCACTGTTACTGTAACTCCTTTTGGAACTACACATTTATTTCTAAAAGCATTCATATCAAGTTTAAAATCAAGTCATAGCACAAAGCTTACAAAGCAAGCCTATGATGAACATCACTGTGAACTATTAAAACCCGAGAAGGTCTGTGAAGTGATTGCTGTAAGTACACATTAAAAATGTGTATGTAAAAAGTGTATCTTGTGGATCTAGAAAACTGGCACAGCATCAATATTTACAAGTCTCCTAATTAAATGAAATTTTAGAAGTAGACTGCAATAATATCCAAAAAGTACCACTATAAAATTAAAAAATATGACACAATTTATACTTCAGCTTATTATTTGAAGATAACTTCACAATGTCTTCCTTTAGAATTATTTTTAAAGCTCTTCATCTTGACAGAAAAGGCCTATTTCTATTCTGCAGCTATAAATGTGTCTCAATTAGTTAAGTGCAAGGAAATGGTGAATAATGTATTTTAAAATCTGGACCAAGCAAATTCATTAGTCTATAAATTCACATTACTCAAAAAGTCAAGCAACAATGTTTACCAAGTTTTGTATGTACTTTCAAATTTAAAATACACAAAGATAACCTTAACTTTTCTTTAAATTATCGTCTTAATTTATTTTAAATGAACATCAGGAAGGTTCCAAGAAACATATATTGACAGTTAATAAAGTTTAGTAAGAATGGGGTTTTTTTAAAAGAAATATTTTAAGTTTTAGTCTTGTTTAAAAGCAGATATTCTCAATAAGATTCCAAACTGTTTCAGTCTACATATATATAGCAAGCTTATTAATTAATTAATTCAGAATCATTAAGAATGTACTTTTCTAGACTTCATGGTAACAGTATATAGCAGTCACAAAAGTGAACTGAGAATAATTGCAAATACAGACTTGCAATAAATTAGTAGAACATCAACCACATTATTCATTAATCTTTTATCAGGTACATCAACAAGAGCTCACCAATTTTAAGCTCTACATCATTTCACTGCATGCAATTACAGTTCCAACTTCTCTGAACAGATGGCCCCTACAAAAGAACGCCAAATACTTTCTGAACAGAAAATTCCTCTTTTGTATCAGGTAATTTCTAGAGCATCACCTTTCCCTGCCTGTTTGTTTCTCCTAACTTGCACATCATATTTTTCTCCCACAGGCAGACAAAACAATAAAATAAAGATACACCTTGGGGGAAAAAAACAACCCACAGCTGTTTGGAAGCAAAATATGTAAGATTTTTTATTTCCTAATACTGTTTACTCCTTTTTACCAGTAGTTGTCACTAATTAATATTGCTTGAGTATCATGTACAGTCCCAAAGAAAAAGAAATTTTACATTACAGAAGCCTTTTTCCTTCAGATCCCTACCTCCCATGTTTATTGCTCCACGAGGACCCATATCACCCATTCTCAATTCCTGTTCTCTCTGAAAGCAAACATAGTTTTCATGGTCAACCTATCATTCTTAGAACTTACAACATTCCCATTTACTCCAAGAAAATAAAAATTTTCTAGTTGCAAAAGTTTCCATTGATTAGAAAAAAGTACAAGGAATACAGTTAACTACACTCCCCTGGTTTTATAAAATCAAATGGAATAAGTTCAATATAGCATGCTGTACATTTTTACATAATGCTAAAGGTTAAGAATATGTAACAAGTTTCATTTATCAGATGCAGCAGTCTAAATATCCAAAACAAATATCAACTGCAAATGAATCCATCTTCACAGAGTGTTTTTCATTAAGAAGTATATTTACATTTTAACTGTAAATAAAGAGATCTAATTACAGTATTGCCTGAAGGCCGTGGTTCAATAATACAGTCAACCTGGCTTCATGACTTAAAAATGCTTGTGTTGATTGGAAACCCAGCCCTGAAGTGCTATATTGTGGCATATAAACTCCATTTGCCAGTTCATCTTCAGTCAAGTAGCTTTGACTTAATGTAGTGGTAGCACATTTTTCGATAAATCATGCTACTGATATGTTAGTGCAGATACTGACCATCCTTTTGAAACCATTATAAATATGCAGTATCAACAGAACTATATAACATGTATTTATACTAAATAGAGAAATAACACGCCAAATTGGTCCAGATTCAACTGATGCTCAGTCATCCAACAGCAAAAGAGTTCTGATGCTACTGATCATGAACCACGGCCTGCTGTGAAACAATACTCGAAAGAGTACCCAGAGTGGCAAAAATCATCACTCAGGGGAAAACAAAAGCACACCTATCACAGATAATTACAAGGGATTTTAGTATTACTGTTTATATCAAAAGGATGAAATAGAAACAAATTCACAGTTCAAAATGAAAACTAATGAATTCTATACCAAAATTTCTTTCTCTCATGAATTTTCTGCAAGAATGTTAAAGTATATTCCACTCCTGAGTGAACATACATGTGCTGAGAATAAGCATATGTAAAAAAATTTACCTGGTTCTGAAAATAATTCCACTTATGATTTAAAAGTATAAGTTCAGATGCACTCTGAAAACAAACTAGACAACTGAATCAGTCTTGCTAAAAGCAACCCTTAAGCGGAAATATTAATCAAATCAAAATACATTCAAAGTATTTTTACGGTTTCACAAAACTCCTTTTCCTTCA